>NW_019091718.1:46707-74475 GCF_001949145.1 Acanthaster planci | reverse complement strand
CCTGATATTTAAAACATTTTTTATTTGTACTTATCCAACACTGGCAAGCAGCTCTTTTAAGCTAACTTAGCTGCAGGTCTTTCTTGTATTCTATAACTTCCCCAGCGTTGTTCGAATTGTTACAATTGTATTGCAGTCTGTCTCTCCCCTTGTGCCGCTTTTGGAGCATGTGGCAGTTTTTGGCAGGAATTTCGACAGACATGGTCAAGAAATGATCTATTATAATGGCTAGAGCATACAATGGAGGCACTATGGCTGTAATCTCCATGTTTTGTGACAGGCATTCGAATGACTCCATGGATGTTCACCATGCGCCATTTTTCCCGTAAGTCTTCAATGGGGGAACATCGGGTGCCTGCAGATTTTACATGTAATAATTCAAGTTTAGTGTTTTCACCACAGAGTTATTAATTAATTGGTGTTAACATGACTGTTGGCTTTTACTGATTTCAGGGTCTGGTGTGCCCGATTGTTAATTCAGCATTTATGGGTGAGCCAGGTGTGTTATAATTGTTACATTAACATGGGCTACAGTGCCATGTTTAGAGTTGTATAATGGTGGGCCAGGTGTGGCCTGACTTTGACGGCCAGGTGTGCCATATTTATGGTGGGCCTGGTGCGTCCTTATTACACGTATGATGGTCTGGTGAGCCATACTTGTAGCAGGGTCTGGTGTGCCCTGAATATTAACCCCTTCACGACGAGTGACTGCAGATGCCGCACCTGGAGAAAAGTCTAATTTCCCGATGTCTGCGGTAGCCACATACCACACCTGCAACTTTTATTTAGTGTACACCTGTAGTTACTGGGAGTTTTGCACTGAATGGAAATCTGGGGCAACTAGGAGAGTTGGTCAACCCAACGACACCCAGTAAATTGGATTTTATTCATCAGAACACCCCCTTTGTCTTTGATTGAATATCCTGGGTAATCTCTGTGGAGCGTCGCTGACTCTGCTGTCAGGGCTTATGCAACGTACGTTGTGTGGGCCCGATGAACACAGGCCATTGACATGGTGTGCACGCCATTGTTTACTGCCCTGCTGGGCCCTGAACACATGCACAGCACCCCAGCTCCCACACTCGGGATATAGATGGTCCATTGTTCAGCATAATTAAGCCATTTGTGTCGTCCCAAAAAGAATGTTTTCTGTAGCCCTCGGTAAATATTTTCCTGGCCACTCCCCAGCCCTTCAGTTGTGTTGCAAGATGTCCTCCAGTGAAGAGGAAACTCTGATGGTGACTAGTGGTTCAGATTTCACGTAGGAATCTAAGTATAGTTCAGAAATTGAAACTAGTGGTAGCGATTCTAACAGGCAACCGCCGTCAGTGAGGCCTGCCAAGAAGAAGGTCAAGACTTTATACGAAAGTGTTCTTATTTTTGCTTGATGTTGCTCTTGTAAACTCTTATCTTGTGTATAAGGAAATTGGTGGCACTGACAGTTTTTTGACATTTAGACACATGTTGGTGAAATTTTAGAGTTGCGTGCATCAAATTTGCCAGTGTATCTATCAAGAAGTAGACCATTTTGTTTTCCTGGTCCAGGTAGACTGATAGAAAGACATTTTGTTGTAGAAATTCCCCAAACTGGAATACGAGCTAGATCATACAGGCGGTGTGATGTTTATTACAGAGACCGTAAAAGAAAAGAGACTAGATTTATGTGTGACATTTGTGAAGAAGCACTTTGCCCAACTCCTTGGTTCAAGGTTTATCACACTTGAATCATTTACTAATTCATGGCATGTTTCCTGTTTTCCCAGATGTAGTAAATGAAATAGTACATGAAATTTTTGGGCAACTCCTTCAAGGTTTATTGTACTTGAATCAATTATTCATGGGCAATTATCTCTATTCCAAGACATTGTGTAACGCAACTATTCTATTTTTTCTTTCCCTTTTTTCTGTAATTTTTTTTTTACAAGAAAGTCATTTTATTTCTAAAATTCAGTCTGAATTATTGTAAATACATGTATATGAGAAGAGAAGTGAAAAAAAGAAATGACAAGTCGTTAAGAGAAGAAGAAAACTGAGAAGTTATCTTGTGTTTTTCTTGTGTCTATTTATTTTATAATTATGGGAAAGATTATTTGGGGAGATAATTTTCATGGGATAGTTCCAAGTTTAGTTTAGAAGGGGGCTGTGTTAGATATATCATTACATTCAGAAAGGGGTTTGAATATAACTTGCAAAAAAACAAATTTGAAATATGCAAGAAAATTATGTGCGTACATAGCGCAAGATGAAAAATTGGCAATTTTTACGGGTAATATTGACTGGTTATTTGATGAAATAAAAACTCATGAAGCGCACTCTATGTACAAGTGGGGGATAGGCATTGATGCTGGGCATGCATGGACTACTGGGGAGCAAGAACACGAGCCACGGTGACCGCCTGTGGCAAGCCTAGACCTTGTGAACTTAGCGGGCGCTGCACGCTTTGCTGTGGCCGAGCCTCATTGGGTAGTTAGTGTTGTTTCGTGGGTAAGGCAAGTGCTGGGTGCCTGGGTATTATGTTAGATGGGATCCAAATACCCTAGCATGAATTGTGGCCACACAGAGCCGGGCTTTGTGCAGTGTGCAACCCAGCAAACTTGGCAGATAAGGCCTGGTGACCTTGCTACATGTCCGCGATTGCCATTAGCGAAATTGGGGAAAAAAACAGCAGCCAGGCAGGGTGTGGTAAAAATATCCCACCGTCAAGGGTTAACATGGTCTAAGGGGCTGTGTTTTGGGTGGACCTGGTGTGCCCTATTTCATAGCTGGGTCTGGTGTGCCTGATGAAAATGCAATTTTGCTGCCAGTTTGCCCAAAAAACTTCTGGTATTTGGCAATATTCAAAGAGTTCTTGGAAATAAAACAAAACTGTGGCCAGAAGACAAACCGAAGCGTGTGTGCACGGTGATTTATTTCAGTCTGAGAATAAGGCGTCCACGTAGCCTCGGTCCCTCCTTCCCCAGACTGGAACGTGGCGCACTGGGACCGTAGGCCTGGTAGGCCTACTAGTGCCGTGGTAGTACTACCTTTCATAAAGTGTTTACCGTGAACTCTTTGTTAAAAATTGCATTTGGTTAAATTCCGATACTATTAGCATCACTGTACATGGTATTGAACAAAATTTTGCCCAAGATTCAAAATGTTGGTGTCTGGAAATTGGGCTCGAGTGCAGCCGAGTGTCAAAAAATGTGGTGCATCAAAGAAAAAAAAAGCCCCAATGATTTTCATACATGCATAATAAACAAGACAATAAGCTGCTAAAACCCTGTACCGGGATACATGTTCACATACAGCTGGCCGGGGCTGTGACAGTCCTACGACTGTTGAGATGCGTGGATTGTCATGCTGATCAATCATCTGACAGCATTGAGGGCCAACTTAGAGTTGGCAGCTTGTTCCGTAAATAGCCGTCGGCATTCAAAATTTAAGTCCTGCATGGTGCCAAAAAGGCTGGTGGTTGGCTCGCCACAAAAAAAGTGACTATTTTAATGTAAATGTATAGTGGTGTTCATAAACTTGACACACTTCGACCTTTGCCTCGGATTTCCTTGGACCTTCATGTAAAACCTCTTTGTTGAAAAAAAAAATTCAATTCAGTTAAACACTGGTAATCTTACCATAAAAACACATGCCTTGAATCCTTCATGGACGGTTTCAGCTTCTTTCAACAACGGCGTCCGGAAATTCGTTTTAGTGTTCCCTAAGGTAGCGCAATGAGAGGATCACAGAAAACCTCACATACACATTAAAGAATTTCTTTAAAGTCGATAAATGTTGTACAATATTTTTAATCTCTACGCATGAGTACAAGTTTGTAAGAAAAATTATTTTCTTATTTCTCAGTGGATTTTAAAAAGGAACGTTGTGGACTTCAAAATAAAGTATGGAAATAGCGGCAAAATAAAAGTCCTATACAACTTTGTAGCGAGTACTTAAATTCCAAATTTATGAAAGGCAATGTTAAGAGCTTGATGAATAATTAAATTCATCGGTGAAAATATTGCTTTACCTAGATACCAGGGGGGAAATCTAACCGCGTCAAGTTTAGGGACCGCGCCATGTTAGGGTACATCAATAGCACATGTAATAACGTATACACTTCCCGTTACGGCAAGTTTGCCACCTTTCAAAACATACACACAAAAAAAACCTTAGGGGAAATACTTGGAATGAAGCATCCAATATAATAATTATGTTGTTTGCATTTACAAAGTGCGGACACACAGGAAAATTCTTCAAGTGCAGCGCCGCTATAACTATTGAATCTGGCTTCGCGCACTTTGTGGATGATCGGAACACGTACTGTGCGAACTCACCAACCGTAGCCTCCTTAAAATAAAATTACCATAACAAAGGCCACTGTCATGCGATCCAAATGAACCTGCTAAGCATCTCCTCTACTGGTAACTAAGGATTAACTTAGTTTGCGAATGTTTGCCGACTTCATGAACGGTCAATTTTGAAGCCAAGCCTTACCACGAGGGATACGGAACGAGCGCTCGTACTCGTCTCAAATTTTACTCGTTTTTTACCTAGGGCCCTCGCTTGTTACTCGTGAGTTCAACAAGGCCCCTCGCAGAGAAACTTTTGGGCTGTATTGTACACAGTACAGCATTCATTCCCTTTTATAAATACAATTTTGAATTTTTGAGTCAAAAGTCAATATATGATAGATTTCTAACATTTTTTGTTTTCAAAATTTTTCTTTAATTCTATGGTATGATTTGGTGTGGTATATTCCTTGTGCAAGTTGTCCAATAGAATCTTTTTATATGGACTTGGTGCACGTGTGGCAAGCTGCAAGCACACAGACTCTTGACCAATCAGAATCGAACAAACCATTTTGTATCCAGCTGCCTGCGCCTGATATACGCAGTAAGCATTATCACTTCTCAGCGGGCATTATTAAATGTTAGTACACGGTCAGGTTGCATGTTGTTGAATAGAGACACTGAAGTATTTATGAATATTATTTCATTTTACGCGAGTACATGCTGGCTCGCAGGGATTATGGATGACTTTAATTGGCTCAGAAGGGTAGTGGTGTATCAGGGCTAGCCCTAACTGCATGTATTGTATTCTCGCACACACAACATAAGCATGTCTTTAACTCCCTATACACACATACACACTAAGTTGTGATTCGTATAACTTTACTCTAGCTGTAACTTTATGTACCAATGGTGGTGACTGGCCAGGTTTCCTAAAGCCTCTGGGTTTGCTTTGGGTCTCCGCTGTGGGGTGTGACATTGCCAAGATCCATGGGCAACACCTTGTACTCATGTGTTTCCAACAAGCTTTCTTATTGGGCTAGGTTCCTTCTTGAAGGCAAGGCAGTGCTGAAGTCCTGCACCGTAGCCAGGCCATTTCCACCAGCTGCCTCCTGTCATGTGGTATTCACTAATCAACAATCAGCTTGTCAAGGCTCAACTGATTCTTCCTAATCAGTGAAAATCTTCTCCTCAATAACAAGGGCAGCAACTGTGAAAATTGCTACAGTGTTTAACTCCCAACTATTCCAATGGAAATGTAGTGAGATAGGAAGATAAAATTCACATAGCTTGACTGTTCAAAGTTGCAACAGAAGTGACAGGCGAAACAAGCTGGACCGCACACTCACACAGACCTGGTAATCCCTGTATTCTATTAATTTTGCCGAATTCCCCCCCCCGCCCCCATAATGACTGGCAGGCTCTGGATCCCGACACTAATTCTTCTGCATCTGCAAACATGCGGGTCTGCACATAGCACTCACACGGTTTTTCTCCTTTTTTATCACTCAGGTCAACAAAATTTCTAAAAAAGCCTATCAGCTGAAGCCTTAAAAAACAAAATTGAAAATGCTTTGTTTTGTTTGGGAGATAGAAGTGTTTGTAAACAAGTGCAAACACAGAGCTGTTTCGGGACTGTTTTACCAACAAAATAAGTATTGGCAAATGTGATGAAAAAACCTGGCATTAAGAAACTATGAGAGAGTAAAAATGAACAATTTAGTATTCTGGACATGACATATACCCGGAAAAAGTTTAATTTATAACCAATTTCAACCAATGCAATTGGATGTCCACTTAAGAAGATAATCTAATATGACTTGGTACGTGATATTATTCTAACAGTTGAGAGTTTGCTTTGTACTTTGTGGAGCTTCTCACAATAGCTTAAAAACTATAACACTTACTTAAAGATAACATATAAGACTTCTTCGACTTTTGACGTCATCACGAGTGGATGTGATACCAGTTACAAGAAGTGCATTTCTTGAATGTCACGTGACTTGTCACCAGATGAGGTCAGAGTCAAATCAGATAAATTTGGGTCTAAAACCCTTCCCTTTCCAGCCACACACAAAGTTTCAACCGCATTGGACATGTACTTTTCGAGGTATAGTGGTTTGACTTGTCTCCTGATGACGTCATCATCACTAAATATGCTCAATATTTGCCTAAAGCACTAGGATAAGCCTATAGCTCCAGGATATAAGCAGGGTTTCAACCCAGCACTAACACCGACAGACTCATTCCGTTGAAAAAAACTTAATGGCTTTTACCACTTTTAAACAATAAGCCTACTTCCAGTTTCAACCACATATTATATATCCTAGCACTTGCTGCGACAGAATGTTGCGGGAGGGCACGGTTGATTTTATATGGGTTTTTAAACATAAAAAGGAATATTTAAGTATTCAAAATTTAATAACAAATCACGTGAAGACGTCATCATGATATAAATATTTTAGAATTATCTTCGTTGTACAGTTAGTGCTTGCTGTAAGTTTGACTATAATCAACGATTACTAAGGTACGAAAATAGTGCCTCGAAAATGTGTACAAAGTCAATGGGCTGAAACAAATATTAAAAAATCAATAACAAATCACATGATGATGTCATCACGACGTCATAAATTTGGACGTATGTTTACATCATTTCTGTGTTGGCTGGAACTTTGAAGTTGATCAAAGCTCCCAAACTAACCCAAATGCTGGCTTGAAAACGTGTACAAAGACAAAAAGCTGAAATAAATATTGAAAAATCAAGAATAAATGACATGATGACGTCATCATGACGTCCTTTACTTACAATAATTTTTGTATCACGGTCTTTGTTGGCTGTCACTTTGATAACCATTAAACATCGGAAAGGTTTCAAAATTGTACCTTGAAAACGTGTACAAAGTCTAGGGCAAAAAACTCATTCGTGGAAACACTACTCTTTTAAGTCCATGTTAAGTGAATTGCACTTAAACTGAACACTTTTAATGAAATATTACTTCATATTCCGACTCTTCGGCATATTTCAAATAAAATAACAGAGCGTAAAGTACCTGATTTCTCTTTCGTTCTGATAGTAATCTTGCGCCAAAGTTAAACACTATTTGTTCACTTGTGTTAAGTAGAAAAACGTGTATAAAACGTATGGGCAAATATAAAATATTCAAAAATGAATATAAAATAAGGCAATGACGTCATTGTGACGTCATACATTAGCTATAAATCTTGCATCAGGGTCTTTGCTAGCTATTATTTTGCCATCGATCAAACATTGCACGGTTACGAAAATTGTCCCTCAAAAGCGTGTACAAAGTCAATGGACTATAAACTTGTTTGCAGAGACACTGCTTCTTTAAGTTCGTGTCACGTGATTTGCGCTTAAACTGAACAATTTTTATGAAATATTACTTCATATTGGGACTCTTAGGCATATTTCAAATAAAATAACTGGGCGTAAAGGACCCGATTTCTCCTTCGTTCTTATAGTAATCTTGCGCCGAAGTTAAATACTACTTGTTCACTTGTGTTAAGTAGAAAAACGTGTACAAAACCTATGGGATAAAATTAAATATTCAAAAATGAATATAAAATAAGGTGATGATGTCATCACAACGACATCCCTTTGCAATAAATCTTGCATCAGGGTCTTTGTTGGCTATCACTTTGAGAACGATCAAGCACTGCAAAGTTACCAAAATTGTGGCTCGAAAATGTGTACAAAGTCAATGGGCTAGAAACATGTGTGCAGGAAAACTGCTCCTTTAATTTCATGTCACGTGATTTTTGTCTAAACTGGAAAAAACTTATGAAATATTATTTAATATTTGCACACTTGGGTATATTTGCAATCGAACAGAAGGGAAAATTTAGTTTGATTTTGTTTTCGTTCTGATAGTAATTCTCGGTCAAAGTTGAGGACTGCTCACGCATTATGCTGGACAATGTGTGTACAAACCCTATGTTGTGCAACAACACCATCCATGGTTCAATATAGGACAGTTTGTTGAAAATTGAAAGCCCAGGCAGGTGTAACCGAAATTCTGCAATAGCGCCCTCATAGCCTGATATAGGACAGTCCGAAAACTGTGTGCAATCTGTGTACAAAGTCTGTGGGGAAAAATTAATTCTTAAAAAATCAATAATAAATAAACTCCGTAAGTTATCACTGTGAATTTCTTCTAGGACCGTCCTTGGATGATGGTCCAAAGGTCTGCTAAGTTTGAAGTCAATCAGATTTAGTAAACTGCCAAAGTCGACTGGTGGAAGGAATTGAGTTGAAAAAGAAAACAAAAAAAGAAAAAAAAAAAAGAAAAAAATAATAATCAGAAAAACAATACCTGTTTCTGCAAAGTTGCAGAAAAAGCTAAAAATTCCTCTAAAATCAACTGATGAGGTTGTGACAGTGATGCCACCCAATTTTTCACATACAATACCTTTTTGTTGAGGAATGCTGTTTTATCTCTATTGGAAGTATGATTTTGGAGATATCGGCCTGCTAAGAAATTGACCGTGTGATCTCTGATGATACCGTCACCACATCATTGTTACACAACCACTTATGCATTACATATGAACCTCCACTTCTAACCTAAAACAAGAAGTACATGTAAATCAGCTTTTTGAAATAAAATGGTTACTATTCTAAATTAATGAAAGTTATATTAATGACCTCATCATGACATCATTCCATACAAACAGTACAAAGCTGACACACCAAACCATTGGGTGTACCAAACATTCCACTTGGTACCCAAATTTTCCATACACTTTCATTTAACAGTGACAAGTTATTTTCAACAAAAGAAAGATATTTGGGACTCATGATAATGACTTGAGAGTTAAGGAAAATCATATGAAGGAACAATGAATGGTTTGACAACACACAGCGCAGTCAGTACCATGGGTGAAGATTTCTATTGACATGTGGGGAGGGATGATTTCTGAAAGCTCAACACAGCGTCCATCCCAGTTGAGATCATGATGCTAGCAAGTGAGGAGTACATTGGTGCAGCCTAAGGGTGTACATTGTTGGGATGGTGGAATAAAGGTGGAACACAGAGGCGGCTTGTGTTGACTATTAATCACGGCTGCATGTTTATTTCATAAAGTGCCCACATGGGCAGACATCCTCAGCGTGCCTGCCCTGTACATATATGCAGGGTTATGATTATTCATATATCTCTACATCCCCCTTTTGAAAGATATACATGTATGTTTCCATAGATTTAATGTTTAAACCTGTCAGAAAAGTCTCAAGTCAGAGGTTTACCATGAAAAATAACAGTTCATGTAGCAAAACAAACTGGAATCTCTCGTAAGCAAAACTACAGCTTATTGGTATCTCATTTATCAAAGAGGAACAAACAACAACATTGCAGAAAAGTCAACTCTCAAATTGTAACAACTGGAAAGAAGTCAACTGGTCTGATCAAGGTGACACTTTGACATCACAAACAGACCGTGTAGTTTTGGGCTTGTGCAGGAAAGTTTCTGCTGCGTTGAACCGATTCTTTGGTCAATAGGTCTTATGTTCCCATCAGATTGGCTGAGGTCTTGTTGGTCGCAACCTGTCTCGGAAAAGAGAGCGCATGGGGGCAATTGAAAGCGAACGTGTTTGGGCTGCTCAGCTGTGCTTTGACGTGGCACTTTGCTTGAGCGATGTCTGCTTACTGTGCATTTCACACAGATGCAACCTATTCTGCTGGATGGTAGTTCCATTGGGCATTCTAACCTTGTATGACCTGGGCTCTCTGCAGACCTTGACCACTTCTCCAGGACGCCATGACTTGCTAGGCTGGTTAAGGATGTGGACCTTCTGTCCGACATACAAGGGAGGTAAGGCATCACCAGCATGTTTGTCGTGGTCTGTTTTCATGGTCTCCTGGCAGGAGGAGTGATGGTCGTTAATTACAGCAGGTCTCTCGGCTTGTCCTCTGAGATTGTTGTTTGGCAGAGTGGTGGTGACTGGTCACCCGAAGAGCATTTCAGCTGGGGAAGGCAGATGAGCATCAAGTGGTGTTGCCTGCAAGTTAAGCAGGGCCTTACAATCATCCTGGTGTGTTTCGTGGCACTTTTTCATGACAGATTTGAGCGTTCTGATGGTCCGTTCTGCCATTCCGTTCGAGCGGGGGTACCTTGGGGAGGAGGTGATATGTGAAACCCCCTATTCTTCACACATGGCATATGGCTGCCATACAAACCATGGACCACTGTCAGTCACTATCTCCTTGGGTGCGTCAAACAAGCTAAATGTGGCCGCTGTCTTTTGGGCAACAGATGCACTGGAGATGTCAGACAATTTATGCACTACTGGATATTTAGAATGGTAGTCTACGATGAGGAGGTGAGTATCCTGTCCTAGTTTGAAAAGGTCAGTACCTAACTTTGTCCATGGTGTAAGTGGTATGTCATGAGGTTGGAGACGTTCTTTCAGTTGACAACTGAAATGTGCCTTGCAGATCTGACACTATTTGACAAGTTTGCTAATGTCATCATTGATGTGTGGCCAATAAACTGAGTCAGGTATGATGAATTGTCCGCCGTTAAAGAGAACACCTGATGACAGACCAAACTCATCCCTGAACAACCAGATGTCTCGGGGCAGATCCTTGAAAACTGGATCCCTGGCTGTTTCCTGTTGGAGCGCATCTTGCTTCGCTGCCCCAGAGTGCACTAGTTCCAGATGCTGGGTTGCCTTTTGCTCCTCGACACTGTGAACATCGACAGGGACATCAAGGGGTACATGTACATCGTGATGGGCAGGATTTGGAAGTCTGCTCAACGCATCAGCAATCACCACAGTACTGCCATGCTTATATTCAAGTTGAAATGGTACCCTTGTATCTTGATGAGCAGTTGTGGTGGAGCACTGGTGAGAGGCTTCTTCCAAATGGTCACCAGTGGCTTATGATCTGTGACAACTCCGAAACGAATGCCAAAGAGGTAAGTGTGGAACTTATTCACGCCAAATACTAGGGTGAGGGCTTCCCTGTTCTGTGTTGGAATAGTTGGATTGTGCCGTTGACAGGCTCTTTGATGCATAAGCCACAGGTATGCCTTCCTGGATGAGACAAGCGCCGAGCCTTTCTGTAAAGCTTCGACCTCGAGGGTGGTTCCCACTTTGGGGTTATGTTATTGCAGGCAAGAGTTGGCAGTGATGGAGTACTTTAGGGCATGGAATGCAGCCTGATGGTCATCCTTCCATGAGAAAGGAACATCTTTTCACAGTAAGTCCCTCAGGGGTGGGCCTTATCAGTTCAGTTGGGTGTGTATGGAGACATGAAAATGACTACCCTGAGAAACCTCTGTAAGTCCTCTTTGTCTTGTGGTGTTGGCATGGCATGTATATCTGCCACTCTCGCAGGGTCCAGGTGGATGCCATGAGCTGAGTATATGGAACCAAAAAAGTTGATCTGGGTTGTTTTGATGGGACACTTGAAACTGTTGAAAACGAGGCCTTCACACTTGGCGGTTTCCATGAGGTAGAGGGGGTTATGTTACGGCTATGTTATCCGCAATGCCTATGCAGCTTGGGCCACAATGGTTTTCATACATTCTTGACAGATGTCCTGGCTGACCGACAAGCCAAAGGAAGCCTCTGAAAGCACTATCGACCGAATTGTGTGCAAAAAGTCATCAGCTCCTGGGAGGACTCATCCAAATGGACAGACCAGTAACCAGCCTTTGCATCATGCTTAAAGAAAACTTTGGCTTGTGAGAATTCAGGGTTCAACTCCTCCAGTGTGGGTACCTTGTGAGGACAACATTTGAAGTTGTCATTCAGGAGTTTTGGATTCAAACATAAGTGCAATGACCCATCTTTTTTTACACTCGCAGAGAGTGAGCTGCACCAGTCAGTGTGGTGGGTGACTGGGCCGATAACGCCATCCTGCTCTATCTTCTCAAGCTCAGTTTTAAGCTTTGCCTCGAGGTGAATACTGCATTTGTGCAGTGGGTCTATATGCGGTCTAGAATCATCTTTTAGATGGAGACGTGCCCTGATTTGAGGCTCCCTAGCGTGTCACATTGGGTGGGGTACAGCCTCTTAAGGTCCTCAGTGCTTTTGATGCCATGGGTAGCAAGGGAAAATGAGCCTGTATTGGAGGCTGTATTCGGTTCCCTTTGAGTTCGCACGTTGCTGTCATGGTTGGTGGACACATGAATGGTCACCAGCTGTAACTTCTGGCTCATTGGCAGGTCAGCAACAGCTGGACCCAAAACATCCAAGATGAAGAATTTTTCTCGTGACCAGTTACTGCCCTTGTAACTGCACATGAGGTGCAAGAACCCATGACACGTTATGGTGGAGCCATTGTAGGCTGTGAGGTAGGTGTTGGTCGGTCAGGTGAGAGATTTCCACTTTGTGGTGCATACGGGCAGAGTGTTGGCACTTATGATGGTGTCCACTTTTACTCTTAAGAAGTGTCGTCCAAGTCTGTCTGGGCAGACAACGTCAGGTGTTGTGAAGGCTTAGGTAGGTCCATGCAACTGCATGGGGGTGACACATGTCGAACACAGTGATGGAGTCAAATGTGACACCAAATAGGTCTAGGTTGTCTCCACTTACGAGATCTTGCTGTACCCGAGGAGTCATTTGCCCAAGAACCACTACGTTTAGGTGACCTACTGCAAGGTTTGTGCAGCTTTGACGTGCTGCACACCGTGCGGCGACGCCTGCCATCTATGTCGAGCTTGCTTGCCTTCCTACAAAGCTTGGCCCAATGGCCTTTGCCGGAGCAAAACTTAAACGTGTTGTTGTATACTGGGCAACTGCAAGGTTTATGGTACAAACTGCAATTTCCACATGGGCACCATGTAGAACAGATTGCCTCGACTGACGCTGAATCATTTGCGGCCTTACGCACTGCGTCATCGGAGAGCAACTCCGATGAAACAGGCTGTGACGAAAACCATCAAGAGGAGTAGAGGCTATGACCAACTCAACCACTCGTTCGTCTAACTCTGCTTCCAGTGTTTTCTCGGCACCTGTTAACAAAATCATCAATTGTTTCCCCATGCTTTTGTTTGTACCTTATCAACTCTAGCCTATGTATTTGAAAATTGACACTGATTTTCAATTGATTTTCACACAATGCCCATACCTTCTCTGGCTCTTCTTGGTCAGTTTTGGATAACCCAGAAAAGTCAAGATGTTTCAAACCTTCAGTACCTACAGAAATTTTCATTTTCAGGGCTAGTTTCTCCGCCTGGTTAATGTCATAGTCATTCATGCAGAGAAACACTTTTGCTCAAACAACTCAAACTCTTCGCCCACATTCTTGGCAGACCAATTCATCTCTGGAAACTTAGCCCCGATTGGTGGCAGAACATGCATACACCAATGTATGTCTTACTTCAAGCAAATGTGAGGGCACTACAAAATATCTCAGCCAACACTGAGCATTTTAGTGAGCAAGGACTCATGCATATACTGTAGTATAAGTAGCTGTAAGCCTATCAACACAATCAAAGCCTAACACTATAAAACAAACAAAATTGCAGATCGTTTTCAGCAACGTATAGGCCTAACACTATTAACAGTGGTCTGAATGAAATCGAAGCTTATTGAACAAATTGTGCTCCTGTTACAACATATCAGTCATGTGAAAACACAAGCCAATAACAAAGGTGAATGGTCACAGTATAGACAGTAACACAGTCATTACAGTTCGACGATACTGTACTGCAATACATGGGCATAGTTCGTGCAACAAAAAACAGTCACTCGCCAAGTACTCGCTGCGACTACTGTGATGTGACTGGCCTGTTTCAGGTTACAGTCTTTGTCAGGAGCCATTCGTCGGGTCGGCGATGATCCCCGGTATGCACTCCAATGATGCAGCAAAGTGCTTTTGTGGGCCACCCGGGAGTACCGGTTCAAACTTGAAGGCCATGTTTTTTCACGAAATGGGCGCGATGCCCGCTGTAGGTCATGTGTGGTTTCAGTGGTGCAGTGAAAACATCTGGACTGCACGCCTGGTCTCAACCGTCAAGGTAGTTAGTTTCCAATGATGAGGGCTTGGGGCATGGTACTGGGCTGCGATGCCAAAGTTAGTCCCAAAGAGCTTGTTTCCGAGGCGACATGGAGTAGGCCAAAAGACAGTGATGGCAACAGTCTGCAGTCTTATTATGGGTCACAGTACATGGACGAGATGCATGCATGAGTGCATGATCACACAACATGGCCTGGCAAACATGCGCTAGTCAATGCGGATATGCACATGGTACAATGTCTACATGGGCTGTCCAGGTGAGTTATGGAGACTAGAATCATCGGTGAGCATCTGGACATCAGAAAGTTTTAAGCCAATCTTGCCTGTCTTCGTCACCAGTATTTTCTCCAAGGGCACACACAATGCCACAGCACCCAATAGGTCCTTTCACCACTGCCACCATGTTGGGATGACGGAATAAAGGTGGAACACGGAGGTGCCTTGTGTGGACTAAGTCATGGCTGAATGTGTTAATTCCATAAAGTGCCCGCATGGGCAGACATCCTCAGCAAACCTGTGCTGTACATGAATATTCATATATCTCTACATGCATTGTCAGTGACTTGAAAAGTGTGTGTGGGGGGAACTGTACTGGTAATCCCCAAAGGTCGAAAGTGGGTGGAATATATCCCCCCATCTCTGCCCATGGTACATATCACTCATGGTTACACATGTACACAGCATACAGTACATCCGCACACAAGGAACATTGGCCACTTTGTATGAGCAACAGGGTGACTATGCTGAAATGTTTCTTCATGTTATCTATATGAAGGCAAGGAGTTTTACCTGGAAAGAATCCTTCAAATCAGAAAACACATGTCATGTGGTCAGGTAGATTACGTTTTGTGACTTAACTTGGAGAAATCTTCATTAAATATTTTGCACTAAAATGGTTTCCAGCCCATCTATTACACATGTAGATGTAGTTTCAATATAGTAGCAGAAACCAATGCAACCGAGCATAAAATCCCCAAAATACTAGACAAATGTTGCATTTTGTTTTGTGAGTCGTTTCAGTAATGTTTTTGTCTTCCAGTCTTTAAATGCTTGGAAACTTAACAGTGGTTAAACCCATATTAAACTACCTGTAGGCCTGTAGAACAGTGTCGAAGGTTTCATTCAAAAATCAAATGCAAAGTTTTAATATGACTTCTGCATAATTCTTCTGCTTTCAGCAGAAATTTTTCCCAAGCCACAAATCAACAAAAAGGAAGAAAAAAATTCCGCTGTGGACAATAGGAATCCATTCAAAAAGAAACTGGGGATCTTGCAACAGTGGAAAGGGGGGGCTAGAAACAATTATACAAAGATATCTGCAAGGGCAAGACACTAAAGCAAGGCCTCCTTGTCTACAGTACCACATTATGACCACCAAAACCATATGGTAGAGGGTGAATTTTATAATTTATTCATTGATCAAAGTTTTCTAGACGGCAAGGTACAGATCATGACAGCATCAGGTGGAATATTCTGTCAGTCACCCATACAACAGTATGAAAAAGTAAAAAGAAAACCCTCACTCACAGAAACAGTGCCAATTTGCGATGTTTTAGTCCTTTGTGGATTGCAACAATTTTTCTTTTTCTGCATGGCCACGGATTTCACTAGATCAGTTCAAACAAGTGAGTGTACCATCAGTGTTGTAGTCGAGTACTTTTTTCTGAGTACCAAGTGCTGCCGAGTACTTTGACTGCCGAGTACAAGGACAGAGCGAGTACTTTTCAAGCCGAGTACTGGTTTCCAAGTACAAGTACTTGCACTTCCGAGTACAAGTACAAGTACTTCTAATTCCAAGTACAAGTACTTCTAATTCAAAAGTAGTTTTATCTTAATTTAGAGACTCTAAGACCTGCCACTGTGTAAAAGAAACACTGAATGCAGATGACATGGCTACAAGAACAAGTGATCTGGCTAGCAATGTCACGGTCACTACATGTGCGTTACAGCAGTTGACACAACGTGCACTGTGCTGCGAAGTCTATTTTCCAGGCTCAATTATTTACATCCCCGTGATTTTCTGTATGCTGGGTTCGTTGTTAGAATTTTCGGGTCCAGGAACCAGACTACCAATGCCCAAGTAAATCGCGGGACCATTCAGGAGTACCACAATATAATTTGATTGGTTAAGTATGCGCACAGATGGCAAATGGGTCATATGCGTTAATGGTCCCACGTTCTGCCTTCTCTTTGTCAGAACCGTATCGAATATCGGGTCATTGGAGTCAGTATTTTTGTACCTTATTTTAACGGCCGTTCATGGTAAGTTAATTTAAAGGATTTTTTTATCGAGTACTGTGAATCGAGTTTGAGTACTTTGATGATCAATTACAATTTTTTGATGTCGAGTCCCGAGTATTTTGTAGCCCGAGTACAAGAACTGCTAGGAATCAAGCATGGGCACCAAATAAAGGCATGGACACAGCATGGTTCAGTGGATGACAGGTATTGGATATGCAAGCAACTGTTTTGGCAGTGCAACCTTATTAAGTTCAATGTCTTGGTTAATGTCATTTTTCTACAATTTGATTGGCAACTTCAACATTAAATACCTCAAAAAGGATTTTAAGCAAAATCATTATCTTTTCATTGTAACATATACCTGCTATCATCATGCCAAGCAAATCACAGCTACACACTGACCTAATGAGCCATAATGGGTCTTCAGAGATTTATTTTTTAATCATGTTGAATTTAAAACAAGATTTCAAATGTATTACCATGAGTAACTGCAACTGTAAGGCTCTTCAACAGAGGTTGACAGACATCTTGACAAAGGTACCTATGGCATGAAAATCAAAAAACAAATGAAAACAAATGTGAAAACTGGTCCCCTCTGAAGAATCTTGCTCTAGAATTGAAGAGGCCCCAAAATATCAACTTTGCTTTCCTGTAATGTGCACAAAATAACTGAGCTGTGATTTTAATGTGATATTTTTTCATTTAAATATTCAAAGTTAAAAACCATTTCAATCTGACCCATTCATGTTTATTTCTAACGATGTCTGCAAAGTTTAAATCTATTAAATTTTTGGAGAATCAGCAACATTTAAAGAATGTTGTAAAAAGGTCAAACAAAGTTTAACCCATCACCATGTTAAGGCTGTGCTGCATATCCAAATATCTGAATATTAGTTTTTGATTTGAACATTCGAATGCACAATTGACAAACAAGGGAGAATTTCTTTTTAAATGAAAAAAATCTCACTATGGAGGCTTGTTTCAAGCAGATTCCAAACACTTAAAGGAAGCTGATATACCCAACAGTCCAATATAGAATTCATCCAAGACTATGGAAACAGCTTTCAAAACAAAAACAAAACCGAAAGTGCCAAGAAAGTATTCTTTTTAATGATGATGTATTGAAGTAAACTTTGTTGATATAAGATATGACTAAACAAGGCAATACTACAATTTCAAATTGAATGACCGGAGGTTTGGAGAAGAAGCTGCATCAGACGAAACTGTAAGTAGTCTCTTGGCGACCACAAATTCTGGTGTTTGTTCATTGCAACAATATACAGAGATGCCACAGGGTCTGCTCAAAACAACTGAAACGTTTTTATCATGGCAGATAACAGTGAAGGGCACGACCGAGCCTAGTGAGCGCAGCGCATGACAACCGGGTTCTCTTCTCTTGCAGCTGTATCCAGTTCCACTTATTTTCATCTTTGATTGGATGGATTTAATACAGTGTATGTCCATTCTTTCTAAAACTTTTTCCATATTTTGACAAAATCTGTAGCATCAGGTAAATGAGAATTCCTACTCAAAACTATGCACAATTACGTTGTAGACATTAATCGACAGCTTGTCCTGCGAAGACTAATGTAATTAGTTCCTGACTTATGTACAATATTCCTATTCATACAATCACTGCGATTGGGAATCACTGACTGTCATAATAGTTTTGAATTAAAGGCTTAGTGTGCTCAGCACACTAACCACCCAAGGTGCATGTTCAGACAGTTCATTGCACTGTGAAGTACTTGGTATACATAGCGCTGCTGGACTTCCAGTCGTTTAATGATCATAAAGGTACGCAAGTGCTGGCAGCACATGCCGCGTCTCATGTAAGCTCAGCAACCTTTGTTTTTAAATGGACAGAGCTACACATGCATGCTGTACATGCAGTGTGCAACCGTAATTGAACTTGAGATGCGTTTGGGGTGAAAATAAATGCATTCCTGTTTGTGTTTTCTCTTACGGCCTTTCTTTCAAGTCAGGAGGGGTAAAAACGGAAAAAAAGAGTTTTGGGGGTCTGTTTGAAAAATAATAGATGCGGATAAAACCTAAAAAGTGCCATCTCAGAAAATAATAAACCCGTGTGCACACACTTTCTTGACCAATCAAAATCAATTATACTGTCTTGTATCCAGGTGCCAGCGCATGATTTACACAACTGGAATATCACCTCTCAGCAGGCATGATCAAATGTTACTTCATGTTCAACTTGCATGCTGTTGCATAGGGAGACTGTCTAGGGTATTTATGAATAAGGGAATAAAACTGTGGTGACGTATGTGAATCAACTTGTCGTTTTTAACAGGTGAGGGGCCTGGTTGTCAACAATGGCCCTCACCTGCAGCTTGGGTCACTCAACAATCAGGCTATAAATCACAAGTTTACACATAATCCACATACTTTTAATCTCACTCATAAGCATCTTCTTGTTAAAAAGGATAAAAAAATTGCACAAATGGACGAAATCACAAACAGTTTCACAAGGCAATCTTGCTTCATAATGACTAGCCATAATCGGGCCTATTCATTAAAAACCAAAATGGCGTATTTGCAGCTTTTTGACAATAGCGGGCAAAAATCAAATTTAAAGAATTTAGTTGCTTTTTGGTAAAATTTACTGTAAATGCAACATTCCATAAATAAATATGTGAAATAAATTGCAATAGAAAAAAAGCTTTTTATTTCTCATGTGCAAACTTTAACTAGAGTTTTCAGTTTTTCCCACTTACACTGAAGCCACTCATGTGCACTATGCATTTTCAGATCGAAAAAAAAAACGCCTTTTTTTCAACTTACAAATGAAGTATCTTTTTTGTCAAACCCCACGAGCCTGGTACCATTCAAAGTAGCACAATCGGATCTGTAAAAAAATGCTTAGTTCACAGCTGTATGTGCTACATACCAGAGCTCAGAAAGTTATGAATGAACCACTACGCTTCGCCCAATCTACTCTTGAAGACTTTTGAAGTCGCACGATTCAGCGTTCGCGGCCCCAACATTTTGCCAAAGCTTGCGTGAAAGGCTAACTTTGGCTGCATCTCCGCGCCCCAATGCAAGTTGATCGACATGGTAATGGGTTTCACCATTGCCCTAAAGGGGTATTACTTCAAGTTGCTCGATGTTCACAGCTGAATTGAAAATTCACGGGTTGATTTTGACACGAATTTGGACAATCAGAAGGTATTAAAGAACATATTTGACATGAATCACAATCTTTTCTAATAAATATGTGAAATTTAAGTCCCTATGTTTTGTACTTTTGTGCGGAGAGAGATTTTTGGAGAGCTATTCTGGGGCTTTTTGACAAAATTTATATAACCGTGCCATGTTATTGTATGGAGCCCCTAGTACTGCGCTATTGTACTGAGTGAGTGAGTGGCCGTACAGAGTTTGGGGGTTTTTGCAGTATGAATTTGAGCGTCATCGTAATTCAGGGAAGGTGATTGTGGGAAGAGAGCAGATTTTGAAGTAATTTTTTATAACAGTTAGACCCCAGGGTCATGTACATTTCGAAATATGAGTTTATCGTCGATGATTATTTGGAGCCATACGTAGGTAGTTCACAACTTAGTGAACATCTGGGTAAAAGCAGAGAAACACCCCTACAATGGCATGGAAATGTCCACTGTATAGCTTACGTATGCGCGGTCTGTTTATTTTTAATGGACGATACCATTCGTGATTTTAAGGGTGTTTAAGTTATTAAATATGGGGACTAGTTTTTTTTATATTTTAGCTGTTGTTATTTGTTGCATTTAAATAGTTATCATTTCTTGTATGAAATTATGTACAGAACATAAAGGATAACCAAATAAATTGGAAAATATTCACTCACGACATTAAGTTTTATCAGACAAGACAAATCAAAATGAAATGTCGCTTTTCACAAAAATAAAACTAAACCAGAAACATAACATGTAAACTATATCCTATTTCATTCTTTTTTTTAAGGCCAACCTCACAACCATTCTGGAAATAAACAGAATCACAATGGAAAATGTTAGGGCAGCTAAGGCTCTCCTCTACCACACATCAGAGGAGGTCTCCTAAAACGTCCAGAGAAGCAAACTGGAACTGCATAACAAAAAGTGGCAATGCAAAGGAACCAAATCATTGCTAAGCAACAGCTGCATCTGCTTCCACTGTACCAAAGTGATCCTGAATCTCTACTGCACAAGAAAGTGAAGCATAATGCCGGGAAAATGATGTGACTGTTGGGTGGTTCACTGCTGAAGTAACAGGAATTTACAGCAGAAAGAGAAACAGCATGAAGTGTGAATACAAAATAGTACATGACAGTTTTCCTGATGATGAATGGCACTTTCCCCTGCTGAAAGATATGAAAAATGGTGACATCATTGTTATTTAATAGCAAGTAAGAATTATCAGATGAAATTTCTTACCTTATCATGTTACAATTAGAACTTTCTGGTCAATGTTCTACAGTGTGTCATGGAATATCAGAAGAAGTTAAAATGAATGAAGGTTACGCTCTGCACTACATGAAATAATTAAAGTTTCTGTTCATGCTATTACATTACTTCCGCATATTTACGGGCCATAAATGAAAAGAATGTTCCCAGTAGGAAAATATTGCTGTTCACACAGGAATGAGTTACAATTTTTAAAACCACCTACATGTAGATATCCTGAAGAGCATGAAAAACTGCACCAGTGTGTGAAACTACATCCAAATATCTCCAATATTAATTAAGTTTCATCAATTTTACGACTTTGACATGGCGGAAATGTGCACGATTTGGGTTGATTAGGGGGTATATGCTTTATGTGCAGCATAAGGCTTCAGTGTATACCATTGTCATGAACATATAAAATGTGATACATGTATCTCAAAAATTACTCATCCAATCTAAATGATTTAAAAAGCATTGTGTTCCTCTCAGTGAGAGCTTTCATATGACACCAGTTTTACGGTTCCTGGGGGTACCAATATTTTTGATCTGAAGACCCTACTTTAACTGTTCACAGACATGGAATTCTAGGCTGCCCATGGTGGTGGGGTGGCACATGTAGATCCATCCTGCAGTGATAAAAGATGAGGGTCAAGGTATACTCCCCTCCTTCAAAGGATTGAGTCAGACACGGGATGTGTGATAAAATAATTATTTTAATTGATGATTCACAGCTTTCATCTCCACACACTCAAGCATTTGCAAGTCAAAACAACCCTTTATGCAAAATAATTACAGACTGTTTAAACTCAAGAAACATTATTGTACACAAAGTTGAATATAGTTTCTGCATAGTTCTTTTAGACAATGTTATGAAAACAGTTTGGCAAAACATGAAATTGAAACATACATGTAACATTTACATTTAGGTGAATTTCCCCGGTGTGGTAGCTCAAACTCCTTCCCCGCGTTTAGTGTGGATCCAATCTACTAGAGAATACCTACCCAAATAGTCACTATATATGCTAATTTCCCATGCACCTATTATTCATTCGCTGAAAAGATTTTCATCACCCGTGATGCACCCTAACCTCCCACAATGCAGTGCGGCCTTGCCGCCATGATCATCCTTCTTTTCGAAAGCGGCCAAAAAGGTTGGAGCCAGAGTGGGGAAGACGGCGGGAGAGGACTGCATACTCCAGTAGACCCAACCCACAGTTAATGTGGGGAAGGAGTCTATGGCGCTCTACCTACCCAAACAGTCACTACAAATGCAGAGTAGCACCAGTCTAGGTGGGGGGTTGGCAATGGAATGTTGGAATGTAATGCTGAGAATACACTTTTACATATAAACAAGGATATATATTTTACATATATACACTTTTAGTACAGGAACTTCATAATGATATGTCGTCCGTCCTACAGGAGGTCCCTTTGACCTCTACGCTGCGGACAGTAGGACTGTCCTGCCATTTGCGATGTCGCTCTGCAGGACATCCCTCAAGTAGCAGGAGGTAGAAGGAGACTTCCAACATGGCGTTTTGCAGAATTCTGCAATGGAACTATCTCAAGAGTAAGACCAAGATGCAGATACTGCTCTTACGTCATGAACCCTGATGTAGTGTTGACTATGTTTATCAGAGCTTGACGGCCAAACTGGATTACCAAATCTAATGGCCGAAGCCCTCCAACAGGCAATAGTGTACTGACACCACTGGATGGTGCGGTCTCATGAAAGTGACAAGCACAGGGGGTTAATAATGTTGTGTCCCTAAATATGAAGTCGATGGTAGCATGGACTTTGCTAGTGTCCATGGGATGTGATATTTGGGGTCAACAATTTATGAAAAGGTGGACGGGAAACAAGGGGTTTGGGTGACGGTCGAACTGTATAGTTGGTTTATTGCTCTCACTTCTCTTCATTAAAGTTCAATGTGGGTTTGAAGAAGTTGTAGCTTGACACAAGACAACACATAAAAGACAAAGTTATAGAAAGGCAAAGTTATAGAGAGACGAAGTTGTGTGCAAGTGTAACTGAACTACGGTTTGGCAGGACCATTGGAAGTGCAAGTCGGATGGGTACGGTAAGGGTGTGTAGCATAACTAGGCTACACTCATCAGGTGGAGCCGTGGTAGGAGCTGTCCCGGGCCACCACAGTGACTAGCAATAGCTGGATGGGGCTAGCGCCGGTACATGTATGTACCGATCGCACTGCCGCTCAGACTACAATGTCATTGATGAGCGCAACGATAGAATTGCCGCACTATGTGCCATTGGCTCAGCGTAGAGACGGGGAGGACTGGGGCTAGTTAGCAGGACAAGGGTGGAGAGGGACACGACTCTCACTAGCACCCTGGGCTAGTTTGTAATGCTCTCGCATTGGTCCAAGCTAAGCTAGCTAGGCATTCACATGGTTACATTTCTTTGCCATAAGAATGGTTACTATCCCACTTCTCTCGGAAAGGGTCTAACCACCGCACTATGTTAGGTTTCGCTCTCACAACAAGAGTTGGTCCGCCGCACCTGACCAACGAGCTAGGGAAATCTGCTCTATTTATAGGATTCTAGTGGCTTAGAAATAAATAACATATGAGCGTCGCTGAACAGCTCAACCAATGAGAATCTTCCATCTTAAAGGGTCACATGACTTCCTGCTAGAGTCATGTGCGAGAATCTAAGTGTTGTGTGGAAAAAGGTAAAATACAGAATAAGAAGTTACGTGTACAGTGTAGAGCCAAACCGAGCAGAGAAAACACAAGAACAAAGGAGTGAAAGAACATGCGATCATGGCAGAGTACAGCATAAATAACTTAATACAAAATAATGCGACATGTACTTCACCATCAAGAACATTAAGCTAGACTGTCAGGTGGACCACATACTGCTATTCATGGGCTCACAAGGTCTACGCATGTACAACTCGTGGGGACTGCTACAAGCTGAGGCAAAAGACCCAGCCAAGGTCTGGGAGGAATTTGAGACCCAGATCAAGCCCAAACAAAACTTCCGTGTGGCCAGGCTCTCGTTACAAACACTTACACAGAAGGAGTCAGAGAGCATAGATGACTTCATCTCGCGACTGAAGTTGCAGGCCTACAAATGCGACTTCAAAGACGATGATGAAATGAAAAGTCGCATCGTCGACCAACTTATCGCAGGCACACGATATCCAGAGCTACAGAAAAAGCTGCTGGGTAAGCCGAAGACTTTGACCCTCGACCAAGCAATCGACCAAGGCCGCACACATGAAGCCGCCGTCACGCAAATGAAAGAACTGGCTCGTGTACAGAATGCAGACACCCCTGTGCATGAGTTGCGCCGGTCAAACAGATGTCGCAACTGTGGAAGATTCCACTCATTCAAACGGCGTGACAACTGCCCGGCATACGGAACGACATGCCGGAAGTGCGACAAACCCAACCACTGGGACAAAATGTGCCGATCGTCGGAAGGACAGCCTCCAGCTCAGGGTGCCAGACCATCACGTTCATGTTCCCGTGGCACGCTCATGCACACCAAAACCTCCTTCCAAAAATGTGCACTCTATTCAGCAGCCTGACGACAGTGAACAACTTGAGGAGCAGTTTGAGGACTTTACCCTCCATACCATACTTGTGTCAAACATCAGCACGACGACAGATTCCGACACCCGCGATGAGGTCATTACCTACATACAGGTGCAACGCGGAAAGACACTCGTGAACATACATGCAAAGATAGACACTGGAGCGCAGGGAAATACCCTCCCAGTCCGCATGTTCAGACGCATGTATCCCGATAAATTGGACGCGAGTGGATTCCCCAGAAAAGACTGCGTCAACAACACGCATGCAACCCTCACGGCATACAATGGAACCAGGATCCCATAGTATGGGTCCGTACAGTTGCCATGCAGATATGATAATGGCAAATGGGTGAATGCCGACTTCTACATAGTGGAATCTGAGGGTCCTGCCATAATCGGATTGGCAAGCTCGCGTGATCTCAGACTGATAACGCTTCACTGCGAGATAAACACGCCCAACGACAACCCCATACGCACAGTGCACGACCTCACAGCACAATACCCAGAACAATTCGATCGCATTGGCAACCTACCCGGGGTTTACCACATTGTACTCAAGGACAATGCACAGCCAAAGATACACGCCTCGCGCAAGTGTTCCATCCATATCAAGGATGAGCTGAAAACTGAGCTCGATCTGATGGAGCACCAAGGCATCATACGCAAAGTGACTGAACCCACAGACTGGGTAAGCAGCATGACTGTCGCAAGGGAAGCGAACGGAAAGCTTCGCATCTGCCTTGACCCAAAAGACTTAAATGCTCAGATAAAGCGATGCCACCACAGGGCAGCAACAGTTGAGGAAATCACCCACAAATTTGCTGGTGCTCGTTACTTCAGCAAACTTGACGCGAAAAACGGATATTGGTCCGTTAAGCTGGATGAGGAGAGCTCCCTCCTCACCACCTTCAATATCCCATTCGGACGGTGCTGCTACAAGAGAATGCCGTTCGGACTTGTCATGAGTCAGGACGTGTTTCAACATAAGATGGACCAAATCCTAGAGCGCTGCCCTGGCACCATCGGCATAGCTGACGACATAGCAGTGTTTGGAAAGACCGAACAGGAGCATGATCGTCACCTGCACAACTTGATGCAGGTCGCAGCCAAGAATGGACTCGTGTTCAACAGCCAAAAATGCGCTGTGAAAACACCACAAATCACGTTCTTCGGAATGGTCTATGATCAGCACGGAGTCCACCCAGATCCAAGCAAGGTGGAAGCCATCAAATGCATGGCACCACCCCAGACAAAGACAGAGCTGCAGGAATTCATAGGGATGGTCACATACCTGAGTCCCTTCATCCCACGGTTGTCTGACCACACCGCTGACCTTCGCGCACTGCTCAAGAAAGACGCAGAATTTGTCTGGACCGCCTCTCACCAGCAAGCCTACAACAAGGTGAAGGATCTTGTTTGCGAGGAAACGACTCTCGCATTCTTTGACGCAAACAAGGAGACGGTCATCCAGGTCGACGCCTCCTTACGCGGTCTAGGTGCTGTTCTCATTCAGGACAGCAAGCCCGTCGCGTTTGCATCCAAATCACTCAGTGGAATTTAACAACGGTACGCAAACATTGAGCGCGAGTTACTGGCCATAGTGTTTGGCTGTGAGCATTTCCACACATACGTGTATGGCAAGTCCTTCAAAGTGGAAACCGACCACAAACCTCTGGAAATGATACACCAGAAAGCCCTCATCGCAGCTCCACCCCGCTTGCAGCGAATGCTATTGCGCCTTCAACCATATGACATCACTATCACATACCGTCCAGGAAAGGATATGTTACTCGCCGATACCCTGTCGCGTCGCCCCAGTCCCACAAACACGCACATCAATCTGGACCTGCAGATCCAGTTCGTGCAGTTCTCCAAGGAACGCATTAACCAACTCCGGCTCGAGACAGCAAATGATGACACAATGCCCAAGCTAATAGAGCTCATCGTCAGTGGCTGGCAANGACAAGCTGAAGGACCTTCCAAAGCAGCTCAGGCCATACTGGTCCTTTCGCGATGAACTTTCAGTTGAGAACGGTGTCGTGCTCAAGGGAGAACGTGTCTGTATTCCCGCCAGCATGCAACCTTATGTCTTGGCCAAGTTGCATGAGAGCCACCAGGGCATAGAGAAAACCAAGCTAAGGGCAAAGGACTGTGTCTATTGGATAGACATCAATAGGCACATTGAGGAGCTTGTCAGGCATTGCCCAACCTGCCAAGAACACCAGTGCAAACAGCCAAAAGAGACTCTCATTCCACATGAGATCCCGACGAGACCTTGGCAGGTCCTGGGCACCGATCTGTTCAGTTTCCATGGCAACAACTACCTGATAGTCGCCAACTACTACTTGAAGTTTCCCCTCGTTCGCAAATTGCCCACACCATGTACCAGTCAGGCCGTCGTGACCACCAAACAGATGTTCGCCGAGCATGGCATACCAGCTAAGGTAGTCAGTGACAATGGCGGACATTTTGACTCCACTGACTACAAGGCATTTTCCCAAACCTGGGGATTTGCACACATTACGTCATCACCGCACTACCCACAATCAAATGGATTCGTCGAGCGTACAATCCAGACAGTGAAAAATGCGCTCAAGAAAGCCGAAGCCAGTGGGCAAGACGCATACATGGCACTTCTCTGTCTTCGCACTACACCGGTTGACAGTGTCATTCCAAGCCCAGCTGAGCTACTGTATGGTAGGAAAGTGCAGGCAAACCTACCAGTTTGCATCCGCAACATGTCACCTCAAAGGGACAGTATCCATGATCGCCTAAAGCAACGGCAAGACACACAAAAAGCCTACTACGACAGACACACGCATGACTTACCACCACTGGTGCCTGGTCAAGCAGTTCGTACACAGAATCACGTCACCGGGCTCTGGACACCCGCAACAGTTGAGCAACAATGTCAGGAGCTACGGTCCTACCTGATCTCCACACCGAGTGGTGGGATTCTCCACAGAAACCGCCGCCAACTTCGAGACACCACACCTGCCAAATGTGTCACCTTTGAAGAAGACGCCCCACCTCCACCCAGGCCAGATCAACTACCTCCACTGGACCCTCAACCTGTTCTGCAAAGTTCCAGTGGCAAACATTCCCAAACCAAACCCCAACAGCCGCCCCCTGCAAAGGCCAACCATATGTCACACGTTCAGGACGGGTCGTGACAAAACCGGACAGACTGTCTTTGTAACAAACCCTAACCCCCCCCCAAAAAAAACAACCTATCTCACTCGTCAGCGCTGAGAGACTTACTGGAAACAATAGTTACAAGTAGAATTTC
>NW_019091718.1:34636-46522 GCF_001949145.1 Acanthaster planci | reverse complement strand
AATCATGGGCAACATCTGAAAAAAAGTTTACAAAGTTAACAAAAAAAAAACAACGAAAAGTTAGAAAAAACCCAATCAGTTCATGATTTCATTGAAACGTTCAAAAAGAGCCTCCTTTCTTTACATGTTGTGAAATAGTACAAGAGCAGTTTTTTTTACCAATGGAGTTAGTAAGCCATAAACCAAAAACTCCAGCCGTTTGTTCCTTAGTGTTAATAGTTAATGCATATTAGAGTTGGACACTTGTTATTAGACTCTTCAGTGACTTTTTGTATTTTCTTGAGAGGGGGATGTAACATATCCGCTTGTTGATTGTCAGAACCCCAACAACAGATGGCGTTCTTTTCCACACAATGTATGTCACGCTTCTGGAAACAAGACTAGGCGTCTTATCCATGAATAAACCACACCAGAATCGAGTCCTAAATAGTTCTCCTCTGTCCATCTGTTCATCTTCCTAAAATGGTCCCGTACACTTTACAGGGGGCACTAGATTTCCAAGATTTGCAGGCGCGCAACACTATCATCCCTCTCATACTATTGATTTAGTCAGGTACCACTTCAGGACATGAAGAGGGCCCCAAAGTTTATCCGCATCATCTCCAGGATGCAAGGAGTCAGATAGCGTAAGGCAAGCTGTCATTTTTATCGGCGCGCCGCGAGCTGCCGTGGCGCCCCATGGCACATTTTTCCAAGTCACCTGTCCATCCTCTACACGCAGCACAGCGCCCAAACCAGTCTCCAGCTCATTAAATATCCCTGTTGTGCATTCGCTATTTTTATGGTAACGAGCAGTGTAAACAGGGAAATTCCTCTCTCATACAAGGCACACCGCCCCGTACCAATGTCCATTGTTAATTTCGGCCGCAGAGCAAGTCCTGTGGAGTGGGGGACCAAATTTCATGGTCTGAGTACTTTTACGTATCAGATCTTCAGATCTGCCTTCAGCTCAAATAGACCTCAAATTCCAGTGCAATGTGGTCAAATGTATATTCCTGGGAGGTAATGGACCCAGTTGCCCTTTTGGGGTACGGCTTTTGACTGACAATGCCTGTCTCAGCATTTCTTTTTATTTATAGACCTAGACCATGTGTGGTTTTTATTTTCCCTACACCCCACTGTGTACTCTTTATTTTTATACTGCACAGTCAATGTGCCAAAAAAAAAGCATTCTACTGATCTCAGCATTTCTTTATCCAAACCTAGGTCACATGTGGTTTTATTTTTTCCCTACCCCAGCATGTAATACTTATTTTTATTCTGCGTATTCAATCTTCAAAAAAAGAATCATCCTTCCCATCTTAGCATTTCTTTATCCAACCTGGATCATGCATAGTTTTACTTTTCCCGGCTCACCTCGTTCTCCATATTTTTATTCTGCACAGTAAATCCGCCAAAAATAATCATTCTGCCAATCTCAGCATTTCTTTATGCAAACCTGGGTCACACATAGTCCTTAATTTATTCTCCGTATTCAATCTGTCAAAGTTGTTCCCTTTTTTTTGTCTTGTAATTTTTTTCCCCTAAATCTGTCGCTGTGCATCAGGTATTATTCCTTATTTTCCCTTTGCGCCAAATCGACGAGACCTGCTATTATACTTCACCATCGTTGCACACTCGTGATTTTTTGTATCAAAGTCACCACGGAATCCGAGTCCCGATTTGTGGTGAACCCAGAATGCATTTCAGATATCTTTTTGTTCTTTTCGTTCAGTTGTTGTTTTGAAAAAAGTCAGTCCAGTTGAAAATGCATTTTTCTGGCGATGTAAAAAGCTGATTGTAAGTGTTGAGTGAGTGAGATCAATGAGATGAAGAAGGGTGTCCGTCAGTGTGTTTGACGAGAGAGAGTTGCTAAGCACTGGCTATGTTGGGTTGCCACCCGAACCGATGGGTGAGTGGGTACGGCCACCGCAGGTAAAGGGTTAGCCAACAGAGATTCTGAGGCCATTGGCCAAAGTTTGATACACCATCAAAGTTCTTGATACCACTGACACCCTAAGGAATTGACCAGTCTCGACACAGCTTCCGCCTGGAATTTGAGTGCACGATCCCCGAATCACCGTAAATTTTACATTGTCCATATTGTTGAATTTGTATGAAGACTGAATATAATTTATATAACAGGTTTTTGCCCTTACTCAACCTATATATTGACCACTGAGCTTGCCATGGTCGGCTGGCCGGTCCGAGTCAGGTGTAGCAGCGGGTACTGGAAACTATTTCAAGATGTACATGTATTTTGCATTGGGGAGAGGTTAATTTATATAACAAGTTTTTGCCTTACCCAACGTATATATTGATAAACACTGTATGCTCAGTGCTTGTCCAAGAGCTTGCGAAAAAATTTACAAGCTTACTCAAGTGGGGCTCGAACCTACGACCTCCTGCTTACTAGTGCAGACGTGCAGTAAGTATATTCAAGACTGAATATACTTAAATATGTTATATTACTGAGATGTGTTTTCTGCCTTGCAAAAGTATTTAGCCCAGATTTATTGAAACGCAGAATTAGTGGTCGATTTGTAATGTCTTATGTGGATTTCGTTTCAATTTTTGGGAATCGATTAAAACTCATCAAAAAAGGACAGAGATTTGTAGAGCTTTCGGTCATTTCAATTTGTTCCCATGGAAGCAACCCGATGACTCTGAGTAAGGTCTGGGAAAACCACTGACAGGGAAGTCCTGAGCTTGATACTTTAGCTCAAGCCAAGGCTGATCGTAACTTCGCAGTAACAGCCACATAGAGACAGTACGGATATCACTCGCCTTTCCACCTTGGTCTAGAAGTACCCGGCAGTTATCGGACCTAACTGGAGTTTGAATTAACTACTTTATAATTTGTTGCTGACAAAGCTACTAATTTTGTAATGCTTTCTAATTCACCGTGAGCTTTATTTGCAATTTTGTCATTGGTTAAATTCAGTTTGCTTTTTTGTTTTGAGGCTGTTGTGATTAATTTAATTGTTTGATTAATTTGAGTTCATTTTAAGCTTGGGTATCTGAGTTTGCAGAGCCATACAGCGAGAAAGTTCCCTAAAACTGCTGCTGAAACTAAAAATTTTTTGGAATTAACTTCACATTTTGTTTGTTTGGGTCGTCTCTAAAGTTTGAATTAATTAAGTTCAAGTGAATTTTAAGTTGGACGTTTCACCATTCCTTCACTTCAATTATTTCTTTGTACATATTGTATAAAATTTCAATTAGTTTAGTTATCATTCTCAATTAAACTTTTTTTCCCTTTACGTTTCTTTCTTCGAAGTTAATTCAGCCTGTTTGGTTGTCCGTCTGATTTCATGACAGAAGTGTTCTGATCACATTAGACTGTTTTAGGGTTACTAGTTGACACAATCTTCAAAAAAAGAATCATCCTATCCATCTCAGCATTTCTTTATCCAAACCTGGATCACGCATGTTTTATTTTTCCGGTCCCCACCTCGTACTCCTTATTTTCATTCTTCGCAGTCAATCTGCCAAAAATAATCAATAATTATATAAATTTCTGGGTCCCGGATATTATACTCTATTTTCTTTGAGAAAATATTCCGAGTCTGAGAAAAACTATCCTGAGTTCCCAAGTGTGAGAAAACATTACATAAAGGCTACAAAGAAAATTGAGCCTGGGAAAAATATTTTGAGGCAGAGGAATTAATTTCAGCACGGCCCAAACTAATACCCAATGAGTGTATTCGGGCCCTATGGTAATTTAACCGGCTTTGTCTCTTCGCAATCAAAAGCGCCAACTATACAGTAGGGGAATGTAGTAATTGATGTCATTGTGACCGCAGAATTTTGTTTGTGTTTCCACACCGAGGGTCAGTGCATCCTGGCTGCCCGACCCTAGGCACTGTGTGGCACTGTGGAGTGCGCTGCGGCACGCAGATAAACATCTTTTTGACATCGAGCCTAAAGATATCAGAAGGATTGTGTGAGGGAGTCTGATCCTTTGTAAGGAATCCAAATGAAAGAATGAGGTGAACACAATGTGGCTCCCAATATAGATGGCCTTCAGCAATGGGGAGAGCCTATAGTTTGCTGCCTCCTCTGGATCTAACCATTTTGGGAGAAAGGCCAACCTGACATGGGTGTGCGTCTGGCAGGCATTATTTAGGGTTCAAAGGAAGGACCAGAAAGCATCTTGAGAACCTACCTTAGGTCTTATGACCAGAGCAATTTCCCAACAAGGGGGCACTGGATAAGCATATTATACAAACGATGATGGAATGTCATGCAGTCAAGGGCAGTTGAACCGCTTTTGAAACCAACGTGTATGGCAACTGGGGCTGGCCCGTAGATATGGGTTGTAGATACTTGTAGCTCCAAGTGAAAGAAGTACATACAGAAGTCTGTTATACTCACAGGAGTATAAGCTGGAGCCAAAGCCTGACTATCGAAGCACATGATAAAATGCTTAAATGTGCTGTCACAAATTTGTAAGGTAGGCAGATGACATCCCATGCGGCCATGGCTGTAGCTTGCTAGAAAGTCCCGCCGAAGAGGAAGATCGTGGGAAGTTGTGCATTGTTCAAGGAAGCAAATAGGTCAATGTAAGGTCAATGTAAGGCTGCTCTATCATCCCAGGGAGAGCGCGTCCGCCACTACATTGTCAGATCCTGCCATGTGGATTGTCTGCGGGTCAACTGCATGATCCCTTGTCCTTTCTGTTAAAGTGGCTTGGGTTGGCAGTGTGGAAAAAAAAGAGGCAAGAAAGCCCTCAGACATACTCAAAGAGTATAGCGCCATAGACATTGATGACAATGACACGAGTACTGTAGCTAGGTTGGCTGGCCTAACCACGAAAGCTCCCAAAAGTCTCTTGAGCTGCTGCCAAAACATAATACATACCAGTATTAAAAGGTACATGAAACTTGTTTTCCCGATGTACAAGTTAAACTGCACACATTAAAAACATTTAAACAATAAATATAATAAAAGAATTACAATTCCTTAATTTCTACATACACATAAGTTACAAACACCTGAAAACACACATAAAGTACTGGTGGATAAAAAAATTCAATCTCAATAAAAGAGTAGTTTATCAACAGAAACTTGCTGATAGTGCTAGCAGGAAAGAGTTCCTAAAACTACATGTATTAGTTTTTGTAGCTATTTGATGGACCCTCCAGATTGATTGGTGACAATGAATGAGTTAAAGAGCAACTCTAAGGAAAACATGTTTTCTCTGATTTTATCTGTTCAAATAAATATGAAGCATCCAAATCAAACGCAGTGTCATTTATCTTCAGAGCTCAACTATAACAAGCTTGAAAGGGCTTTTTCTTGTTTATGCCAAGATACAAAATCTGAACGTAGATTGTGTCATTCGGAGAAACCCTCACCCTGTGGATAAACCCTGTGCATGCCAAACAATGGCTACATGTACATGTAGATAACTCATACTATACATACACTTATTCACACAATAATATCAACTACATGTAAGTTCAACTTACCATCTCAAAAATTCATCTAGTAAGTTGTTGAGTCTACTTTTCAGAACAGCATCACTCTCTGTAGAAACTGTGTAGAGTAGTGGGACTAAATGTCCCTTGCTTCCTTCAGGCCAGCTATATCGTCTCTCAAATAGATAGCACGTAAATCTAAAGATAAAAAAATTTCAACAGGTCTTTCCGTGAACACATTTCTCATTTCATTTTATGACAAAAGCACACAACAGTTGATGGGTGTATGGGTCCCTGTAAGTTGTTTCCAACTAGATAAACGGTAGATAAGTTGGGTACTGATCTGGTTAAAGGGTAGCTGCAATCAATTTGTTTAAATACAAACCTTCAAAATGCACCTCTATGTTTCAGTTAACCTTATTTTCAACTTCTGTTTCATATTTGGTTTTGTGCTTATAGTATTTCCATATTCATGAGTAAAACTGTGAAGGAAGAAAGCCTTCATGTAACATTGATTTCTACACAAAAAGTGCTAGAATTTTGTAGATGTTTCTGGAATAATTTTCTCTTCTTTGCTGATTCCTTGTTGCTTATGTGCATAGCAATAAGCAGGCATCAGTCCCTGTCTCAGAAATGTTTTCAGTAAGTTCTGGGTTCACAATTTGAACAGAAAAACCTATGCGCTGAACTATGTCTTCCCTAGATGACATCAAGGCAACAGTGGGATTGATTGTCCAGGAAAGTGACTTTTCACCAAAAAGGAATGTAAAAGAGTTTTCACACACAGAAATGGAGTGCAAAGTTAAAAAAAAAATATTAAGAAAAATTCATTCCAGCTCCACTTTAAAGTCAAGGGAATGTGTAGAGGACACCTTTGTATTTTTGGAGATGGAAAAGTTGCTTCTTCTCATCTTTATTGATGCTGAGGGTAAAAATTTGGTCAAGCAGAATTGACAACACAGGAAACTGTTTCCAGGACAAAGAGATGTCTTTTTCAAGAACACAGAAGGTGCTCTCTGAGACATTAATTTACTACCATACTTAAATTTTCATAATTCTGATACATCTAGCTCTTTATGATTTAGAAGCCCATGAAGTCTGCATTCTCCTGGTGGACAGAGTACACTGCCCAAAACTGGTTCTATACAGAACACTCACTAAAAGAGATACATGTAGTTTATACATACATGTAGATCATTAAATTAAAAATGTACAAACATTAAGTTGATGATTTAATATTTACAATAAAAGGTTTTACATGTAATATTTCAAATATGCAAAATATAAAAACAAGATGTATGCATGAAAGCATGATATACACATAAAAAGCAAATTGTAAAAATTGCACAAAACAGTAAATCTTATATGATTTACTGACCAGGACGAAAGGGAAAAAATATAAAATACAAATAATAATGCACATGTAAATAAAATATACATAAGAATATATAGATGACTAATACAGGCGATTCACAATAGTGCGCCACCAAGAGTTTGCAACACGTTGGCCAATCATAAATTTGTCGACCCTTTCCAAACGCGCATTGGGTTGACAAATTTCGCGCATTGTGATTGGCCAACGCGTTGCAAACTCTTGGTGGCGCACTATTGTGAAACGGCCATATTGCATAAATTCAGTGTGAGGGTAAAATTATATGTAAAAGAATCATATTAAGATAAGTTAAACTTCTCAACAGTGTCCTCAGATTTCACTGATCTCAAATCGAGGATAGAGAATTGGTGGTCACTGAGGTGCAAAGATGCTATTGGCAAGGCTGTCCAGATCCTATGTAATATATTGATTGCATGCAGCAAGGACTGGCACGTGACTGACAGGCAAATGTTTGAATGTTCAAGCAATATCATATCTGTGGTTAACGATGATGTTCCTATTGACCTATTCACATTTGATTGTTTTAAAAAGGCACTTGACAACAAATGAAATCATTAATAGATAGAGAATTGGTGGTCACTGAGGTGCAAAGATGCTATTGGCAAGGCTGTCCAGATCCTATGTAATATATTGATTGCATGCAGCAAGGACTGGCACGTGACTGACAGGCAAGTGTTTGAATGTTCAAGCAATATCATATCTGTGGTTAATGATGATGTTCCAATTGACCTATTCACATTTGATTGTTTTTTAAAAGGCACTTGACAACAAATGAAATCATTGAACAATTATGGTGACATGATAATGAAATCAAAGTCGTAAGTTGGTCAGACTACGACATTTCTCCGAGTCGCTGACCTAGGATAAATCGGATCGCACACCTCTGGACACTCATGAAAGCTTCCACCTGCATCTTGGTATTAGGGAGCCGAGCAAGTACTCTATATTCCAACAAAGGAAGAACTAGACTTTAATACAAACAGAATTTGGCGGGAACAGAAGAACTAAAACAGACTCAGTTAGTCCAAGCATTCTGTTGACACAAGAAACATTCCTTACGTTATCATTCCATGGTAACAGAGAATTTAAACTATCGAGATACTTACGAACTCATAACCGACAATTGGGAACAGCCATGGGTGTAAAGAGAATGCACATTTAAAACTGTGTCGGAACTTGCGCGAGCTGCAGATGAATATTTGCTCCATCAACAAGCCAACAACCCATCCACCCACAACAGCCTCAGACACAACCTAGTACCTTCGTTTCCTGACAAAACTGTGCCTTCGCTAAACAAACCGCTTATGTCTGGAAACAAGCCGGCACTGAACAAATCGGCACCCCCTCCCCGGCCCAACCGACCTGGGCAATATACCAGTGTGTGCTACAGATGCAAACAAATTTGTCATTGGGTACAAGACTACCCGATGCCACCGCCAAAGCCAGATGTCAACTCACAGTCATCTACAAACACTCCAGTGCTTAAAGACAGTGACAAGCCTCAGAAGCCTAACAAGGTAAATTTCTTGCAGTCAGACAAAATTTGTCAGGGTGGACCGTTAGTTGAGGCAACTATCAACAATAGCCACAGGGTTGTCTCTCTCATAGACATGGGTTCCAGTCTCTCGTTGATCACAGATGAACTCTGTAATGAACTGGACCTCCCACTTGGCCCAACACCCGAAGAGGCATTAGTTATGGTGGATGGGTCTGAACTAACTTGGAACGGTGGAGACGAGGGTTGGTATGGGCGGAGCGGAAACTACGCTTCACTTACACAGAGTCCGACGCCTACCAACCGCTGTCTTGCTTGGTATGGACTTTGTGCACAACGTCAGTTTGGCACTGGATTTCACCAATAATTGTATTGGACAGAACCCATCATGGATTTTCTGCGAAGACAAACTGTCCAGTATCCTATGTTGGGTACACCCGTCCCTCCCCCTCATCACGCAGAGCCTGTCACAACAAATGATGATGACATGCCTCCACAGTCTTCCACACAACTTGACCGACTAGTTCTCACAGATGATGACATCCATCGCATAGACACGTTGTTGAATGCTTTTCCAGATGTCATGTCCGAAGAAACAGGGCAGACGGAAAGGAAATGTAATCTGCGAACACGGGCGAATATGATACGCTTGTAAAGACTGCAAAGGAAATGGAATCTGCAAGCACGGGCGAATATGATACGCTTGTAAAGACTGCAAAGGAAATGGAATCTGCGAACATAAAAAAAAAAACAGAGAATATTGCAAAATCTGTACTGACCCCATTGAAATAACTATCAGAAATTGGATTCTTGGTTGCCGACGATCGGATAAAAAATTAAATCGATACGACCCTGGCCGTTTTATCGACACTGATTCATGCTGTTGGCTAGTGGAAGATTGCCCATATTGCTTTTACCCCGACTACAAGGTTAAACTGCAATTTACCGAATATCGCGATGATTTATGCACTACTGAATATCTAGATAATAAGTACGGAAACAACAAGGCCGATGTTGTTCTTTGTTGTTTAAAGTGTAATAACCTAAAAAAATCGGATAAATTGGAGATTGAATATTCGCACCATTATTATAAAAGCTAGTTATTAATTACTTATCCTCTGTTATAGCTGGGGTAATGTAGCCTGGCTATAACTTTTTTTATTTTAGTTATAAGCAAATGATAACCCTCCTTGAATATGTTAATCTAGTTATTCAACTAACTATCGCAGTCAACTTAACTTATTATACAATCGAGTACTTACTTCTAAAACAAACGTTTAACAAATTTAAAACGCTTGTTATAAAGCAGATGACCTTAAATCAATACTCGCCGATTCAAAAGTCGACTCAACCGAAGAATCAAGGGCCCAATGTAAAAGACCGTCTTTGTTCGATCGTAGCTTCTGGCGAATCTAAAAATATTTAGGTAAAGAATTTACGATTAAAGACATCGAGTCGCTCAGCCCTAAAGACCAAGAAAAATTATTCAAATTGTACGAAGTTAGATTCGGTAAAGAAAATTAGGCGAAGCGAGCGAACCGAGCTCAGAAAATAAAATTTATAAAACGGCCATAGAGAACAGAAATTTAATCCTTGGTGGATTGGCGATTGGAGCGGTCGCGGTTTATTTAAATTGGAAAAACAAATCGGCGCCTATCAAAGACGCGTTGAAAGCCAAACCAATTCAACCGACGGTTCAACCGAAAAAGGAGCAACCCGAAATTTTGGTTATGGATTAAATTTGGAATAGATTAAAAAACCTGTTATATTAAAGATGAGTAACGCTAAATCAATCGACGTAAATGGAATAGCCAATACAGTTTATCACGGCGCCGTGGTTTTGGGAATTTCCATTGGTTACGCCATGCTATCAAGTAAGCTCTTTAAAATTAAACCGCCCCATTTAAATAAATTATCTATCAAAGACGTGTTAAAATTAACCGCGATGTTAAGCGGTGCGGTGCATTGGCAACCCAGGGTTGGTTAGTGTCACAGGGTATATTGCCCGTGAGTTTGCCCATCGCTTAAAAAACGTATATTATAAAAGAATGGCCAAAGGAGGATTTGAACTGGACGATTTTACGGCAACCTCAGAAGAAAGAGAAGAAGAAGCGTCTACATGGGACGATACACTGGCCTCGTTAACCGACAAAAAGGGGGATAGAATCGATTAAACCAAAATTGGGGACAAAACAGAGACAAAATTAACGCTAAACCCCAGACCCGTAAGATTACCCGCAGGTGATCGGATAGAACAAGCAAGAGTGATATTTCAAACTAACTCAACTGTAGACGACTTTTACAGATATTCTAAATTTGCCAAAAGTGAAGATGCACCATCAGTATTTCACTATGAAAAATTTGATTATCGCGAAGACCAAGGTTTATTTTTTAAAGGTGAAGATAAGTACGGCGATGTGCTATTAACCAAAAAAAGAAACCCAGATGTAGTTGTTGGTCTTAACACAATCGCAAAAAAATGCTAAAGCTGACGGTTATACTGGAGAAGGAGGTAACATGTCAGCTCAAGATTTGTTAGATACAAATTAGGATTTAAACAATATGGAAGAGCGGAGGAAAAAGTTAAAGGAAAGTTAAAACCTATTCAACCCGAAAATATTCCGATGAAAGAGCTTCCCAAAACAGCTGACCAAGTCAGTAACATCATAGGAAAACTTTTACAAGAAAAAGAAGTTGAAACCGAATTCATCATAGAAAATAAAGTTGCGCAAACAGAAGGATTAAACTATCGGGAGTTAGCCGCCTTGGACGAATCATTACAAACCACCAAAGGGGTATTAATTTTAAATCAGGGTAAATTAGATCGGTTAGACGATAAGATTCAACAGGCCAACAACGAGTTGGAAGAAGCTTCAACCGATGCTGAAAGGGCAGAACCTCTGGAGCAATTAGAAGATTTACAAATTGAGAGAACTGGTAGTTTGGAAATTATAAATAGAGATACGGATCAATCGAGGAGTCAAATCAATAGAATTAAAGAAACGATTATGGAAATGATGGATTCAAATTTGACACTATGTGGGAGAATTTTATTTCGGGAGCAAGGTGTGAAGATCGTAAGTATTTTAACGGCTTTTGGATTGGCCGTGAGTACCATCGTTAGTAGCATCGTAGTTAGTGTCAGAGCTGCCGAAACACCGACGCCTGAAACTGAACCTAAACCAACACCGACTCCTGAACCAGCGCCCAAACCAATACCGACTCCTCCTTCCAAAGGTGGAATTACCGATTGGATCAAACGCCAACTGTGGAATTTGGCCAATGTATTGATGATACTCAGGTTGAAAGCTTTAGGGGCTTTGCCCAGGATCACCGGTAGCGTTTTGAGCTGGATTTTTATCGTGGCGAGTAAAGCCGTTGGATGGGTGGCGGAGCACGTGTGGACTTTGTTTGTAGGCGTTGGTGTTTTGATTTTGACGTACGTGCAAAAAATGTAAACGGATTTAAAATAGGCAAAAAAACAAACCTCACCTCAAATTTGAGGTGAGTTTTTTTTAATGCCGTAAATCAAACAATTTAATTATATATAATGGCTTTGCCCTTACCCAACGTATATTAATAAACACTGTATGCTC
>NW_019091718.1:0-32924 GCF_001949145.1 Acanthaster planci | reverse complement strand
CTGCTGGGCATTACCGGCATTTTTCACTCTCAAACGTGGTGATAATCCAGGCTTGTTTTGAAACCCTATTCCAGGGTTTGGGGCATTTAGAGCGAGCGGATTACCACCGGGGACAAAAGCGCTCCACCACCGCAGCGATGAGCCACACAGTACCGCTGCACACTAATCTGGCCCCTATTGAAAAGAGGTCAGCAGAGTATCGCCTAAAGATTACTTTGTGCGGCTATAAACGACCGTTAAATGTAATGATGAATTTTTGAAGGATTTTGAAAACGGAAAAAATGATAGTCATGCCGGCCCAGCATCATCAACATTGAAAAATGCCCCGGCACAAAGTGGTAAACTGACTTTGTAAAACTTATTCACCAAGTTTTTTCATAAAATCTTTTTTCAAAACGGCTGCCCGTTCGTTGGCTAGCACGGTAGCTCTCTTGTTTATTTGACATTCAAATTCTTCTTTGCTAGTCGCTTCGCTCGCTTGCAATTTGGTGCTCGTGTTTGACCTAATTTTTTTTTCATTTTGTTAAACTTTTTCAGCTCGGATAACATCAATACGAATTCCTCTTCAATGGCGTGAGATACATATTCCTCGATTGTGTTTAGCTTTGCATCAGCAAGTATGCAAATTTGGTCATGCTTTTTAGTTTTGTGAGTTAATTGGCGACTGGCGTATTCTAATATCGCGTAAGCACCAAACGCACCAATAGCGATGCCTTCCATCACAAGTCCGATGGGTCCGGTAACGACACCCAAAATAGTGGGAAATTTGACGGCTGCCGAAGTAGCGCCCAATGCTTCCACGCCATACTCCACGTATCCGAGTGCGGTTAGTATACGTTTGACCTTTTTGTAGGTAGTTTCCTGCGCGTCGTGTTCTCTTTGAATCTAGGATCTAATTTCTTCAATCTTTCTGAGTCTGTAAACTTTAGTGCTCGCTTCGCTAGCTTTGGGTAAATCTGGGTGTTTACTTAAATCTGGATAAATCATCTTTTTATTATATATACGTTTTAAAAAATGTCTAACTCGATTAAAATTTTGCCGACATTATTCAAGAGCTCACCTTGATCGTTTTTAACAGAAAAAGTCAATTCACTGATACTTCTGTGTATTAACTTTTTAGGCGTTTTCACGGGTGTTGAGGTGGGGGGCTCGGTAGCAATCACGTATAGCAAGTCTAAAGACTGCCCGTTATAAAAGTTGTCAAATGTATTTAATTGTTTGCAATGAATAAACTCGAGTTTCAAGGGGTTTAAATCGTACTTGCCTTCATAAATAACGTTGGGTAAAAGTTTGATTTTGGGTAAGTTCAATAGCTTAGACACTTCTTTATTTAGTCGCAACTTGAGATTGGGGTCCGTCATGGCCAAAGTCACCCTTTTGGATTCTGAGTGAACCTTAAAAGAAACGCCTGGAATCAAGTTTAACAAAAAGTGAAACCAGTCCATGTTGTAATAACCGGGAGATACCACGATGCTTCCTCTTTGGCCCTCGGGTAATGGTTGAGATGAGCTTTGAGAATGAAGTCGATCGTATATAGGTTCCGTTAGCCCCGTCAAAAACAGTCCTTTAGTTTCTCTTCTGGGTCTCGTGGGTTGTACGGGGGAGTTTGTGGCAGATCAAGTTGGGGGATTCCCTTCATAAATATCATCCAAGGCTTGTCTTTGCCCCTCGAACAGTGAAGCTGATTTGACTTTTTTATCGTCGATATCATAAACTAAACGAGCTCGCGTTTCTAATGGTTGTCTTCTGATCTTCTAAAGTTGCGATTTCTTGGTTTAGCTGCTCAATTTCATCAGCGATGATTCTGATTTCTTCTGCTAAATTGCGTTCGCCAAGTACCCCCGCAGACCTACCGTCCAAGTTTGTATCCCACTCAATTTCAGTCACGTTTGTTACGTTAAAATATCCAGCTCAAAACTGAATATTCTTTACCCGGACAACTTTGTCGCCTTTGGTGTTTTTAATGACATCTCTCAATTTAAACGTCTGCTCTCGGATAAGTAAAACGTGTGAGTCTCCATTTTATTATATACGTTTTGAAAAATCTTGTTTAGCAATCCATACGTTTTTGGAAATCTTGTTTGGCGAAGGCATTTTCCCAGTGCTTATCCGAAACTTGAAATAGATCTTTTACTTTAGATTCGGTTTCCCCAGTTACATTTTGATAACATACCGCGATTAAAGCCTTCAACATTTACCTCTAGAGATCTTGCTGTTTAGAACTCGGTTAAACTTTTATTATTCTATTTTGCCCGCTTCACCGTTTTTTAAGCAAACGTTAGGTATTTTTTGTAGGGTTTTTCTTGATGTTGGTGGCGGCGTTTTTTCCAAACATGATGCTTGTAATATCGATCTCCCATGTCTACAGGGATGTATGAGGAAACCCACCCAAAAATTAGACCACAATGTTTACACGTATATCTTTTGTCTATTTCAAATATGTCGTGTTCACATGTGCTTTTGGGTCTTGGAGGGGAGTGGGCCATTTGGTCTGTAATTTTATATTAATAATCCATTTATTTAAGGCAAAAAAAATTAACCTCGTTTATTCTGAGGAATAACCGAGGTTGAAGTTAATCATTTGAATTTAATCGACTTTTAATTTCACGGGAGATTCAGATCCAGATTAAGATCCAGATTCAAATCCGCTAAACGCTTCCAACACCAACTTATTTGAAATTAGTCTGTCATTTCTAATTTTCAACATTACCGCTGTCACTCTGTACCAAACGCTAGCGCTGCAAGACAATGAACCGTGAGCACCGTACTATATGTCTTTTGGGCAAATAAATGATTGTGTGTCACATCTCTTATTGAAAAATTTACCGATATTTGAAGAGTCAATGGGGCGCTTTCGGTGATCAAATAGGGAGGCATATGGATCTATTTTAATGTACATTTGGTTTTTAGCCGTATAAGGTGGTTTAACTACATATTTGATCTTGTTCAATTCTTCAATATCGCGACTGGCTTTGTAGGCATTTACGGTATTAGATGGGAGATTACACTCGTGAGATTCGATAAATTTATAAACAGCTAAATTTATGGGATCGAGTACGTTTGCCGTAGGTTCTTGTATTTGGTAGCAAATTTGACGACCTTTGACATTTTCGGGGGTTTTATCTCGAGTGCCGTATTTGTAAAGCGGATTTATACCGTAACATCGTTTGATCGTCATAATCAAGAAGTGTTTATTTTGACCGTTGTGATGGTAAAAAATGGGCGAAGTACATTGGCTAACTTGGGCCCCTTCTTTAATCACAGGTTTTGAAATGATTAATTTACTCGGGTCAAAGGGACCGTAGTGGACATTGGGGTCGCAGTTGTCGGCATTGAGACGCTCGTGGTCATCTAAAACGATATATACTTGGGTTGACATGGTTCTAATTTTTCTGGCTTTGGCCAAAATTTTTCTCATTTTTATTTGGGCGGGATTTCTACTTTAATTAAATGTTCAACATCAATGTCGTATTAAATAATTAGTCCAATTTTGTATAAAAACGTGTCAAGTTTAGTTGCTAAATCGGGCAGTGGCTCATTTTATCGCGTGTGTCACAGCTTTTTATGCTTGCCGTCTACGAGCACCACGTGATCCATTCCTTCCAACTCGATACAATTTAGGCAGCAAACAAAATCAGTACAACCCAAACATTCGATACAATTGCCGCAATGTAACAGTCCTCGCAACTGTCCAAGGCATTTGAATTTTGGCAGTCGTATGAATTAAAACAAGCCATGCAATTTATACATCTACAGCAAAAGTCGCAATTGTAGCAGTCGTTACATCGGGTGCAGTTGTGGCATTCATGGCATTCTTTACAATCGGTACATTGGCATAAACGTTTGGAATTTAAAACAATGAAAGCAATAGCACCAATCTATCAAGTCAAGCGAATTTCTCATGTCTTTGCAAAAATAACAATTCACGTTTGTTGAATGGTCTATCATATCTTTTTATGTAGTGTTTATTTATTTTTCTCGTTGTTTAATAACGGGCAAGTCGCGACGGGAAGTCCCTTTTTTGTTTGAGAGTATTCGTCACGAGTTGTTGACAGAAAAGTACGCTGGGGTCAAAAGGTCAAGGAGAGTGAAGTGGGAAACCCCGGCGAGAATGGCGGGTGGCGGTGACAGCAGGGTGAAAGGGGAAGTGAAAGGGGAAATCGTCCAGAAATGTCAATTTCCTACTACTATGGTCCCCAAGAAGAATGGCCAGTTCCATCTATGTGTGGACTATCGGAAGTTAAATTCAGTCACAAAGATCAACGCTTTTCCGATGCCCACTATTGACGCCATATTAGATTCACTTTATGGGGCCATGATATTCAGTTCACTCGATCTGGCTGTTGCACACGAGGACGCTGAAAAAACAGCCTTCATTTGTGAAGAGGGGCTCTTCCATTTCACAGTGCTCCCTTTCGGAGTAGTCAACGGGCCCGCTAATTTCCAGCGCCCTATGTCGGAGGTGCTGGAAGAGCTGATTGGTCGCACATGCTACGTGTATCTTGATGACATTGTTTGCTACTTGCGGACTGTTGACCAAAATCTTGCTGACTTGCATGAAGTGCTGACCAAGTTGCGACAAGCTGGGCTTACGGTGAACTTTGAGAAATGCAAATTTGCTTGCTCTGAGATGTCCTATCTTGAACATGTTATGAGTAAGGAGGGCCTATGTCCTAATCCAGACAAGATTGCTGCAATTCAGGACTTTCCGGTTCCCCAGATTCGGAAGCAACTTGAACGATTCTTGGGAATGGTTGGGTGGTACCAGAAGTTTTTTCCCCACCTGTCTGACATTGCTGAACCCTTACACCAGTCAACGGCATGCCAACAAACTTTTGACTGCTTACGACTTGCACTCACGACTCAGCCAATTTTTGCCTTTCCTGACCCTGACCTGCTGTATTCTCCATTCACACTGATGCAAGCGACGTTGGACTTGGAGCCGTTATCCTCGAACGACAGGAGAATGGACCATGCACAATTGCCTACGCTAGCCGGGCCCTGGTGCGGAGAGGAACTACAGCGCGACCGAGAAAGAATGTTTGGCCGCAGTTTGGGCCCTCGAAAGATGGTGTCCTTACCTGGAGGGTCGCCACTGCCGCGAAGTCACCGACCATCAAGCCTTGTGCTGGTTATTTTGCCGTGCCCACCAGAAGGGACGTCTTGCACGTTGGGTTTTGCGTTTGCAAGACTTCATGTTTGATGTTGTGAATCGCCCAGGCTCGCGAAATGTGGTACCCGATGCCTTATCCAGAGTTCCGAAGTCCCCTCCTGTTGTAGGGGTGGTGCAGGCAAATCCTGTACTGCCTCTGTCGTCGGCCCCGCCTCCATCTTCAGATGACCCCCCTGAACGCTCTCCAGACACTGCGTCTTCTCCTACTGCACATGGCGAGGAGTTTACCACCACACATCACTGCACAGCGGCTACATACCTAGACCCCAAGGACAAGTTGATAGACTGGGTACAGTGTGATGACTGTGATGGTTGGTACTATACCAAATGTGTCCATATTCGCCCAAAACGTGCCGCCAATATGGCTAAATTCTCATGTCCGACCTGTCGCCAACGCCGTTGGAAACATCGGCGAGATCTTGAATGGGACACCACGGTTTTGACTGACAGTAGCTGTAATACTCATACTGCTGTCCTTACACGGGATTGCCTTCTTGCTGCACAGGCGGCTGATTCAGATATTTCATGTATGCCCAACTTCCTCGAGAAAGATCAGTTGCCCAATGACCAAGTCTTCGCCAAAAGTTTTCGGGGCCTTGCTGATAAATATTGTGTTCACGACGGCCTACTTTTGCATTTTGTGAAGTCGTCCTGGGTGGTCGTTGTCCCAAAGTCTCTCCAAAGAGGCATCATGCTAGAATGCCAAGTGAAACCAACTGCTGGTCACCTTGGTTGTTCAAAGACTCTGAGCCGTATTCTCAGTGAACATCTCTGGTAGCATAGTCGATTCAATTTGTAGTCTCGTACATGCCTGCCCCACGTGTCAGCAAACGAAGCCATTGTATCGTAAACCAGCCGGTCTCATGCTCTCAACACAGTCAGCCAAACCTTAGGAGATCGTTGCAGTCGACCTTATGGGCCCCTTACCCAAGTCATATGGAGGCCATGAATATCTCTTGGTCGCGACTGACCACTACTCAAAATGGACTGAAGTTTTTCCGTTACGGAACGTTTCCGGCAAATCGGTCACCTGCACAATTGTTCGTCAGTTGTTCCATTGTTTTGGGGCCCCACACTCACTCCTCTCGGATAATGGCCCTCAATTCACAAGTCGGGCCCTTTCCACTGTCTGCAGTGATTGGGGAGTTGATCAAATATTTATCTCACCTTACCATCCCCAGATGAATTGGGTAGAACGCGTGAACCTCACTATTAAGCAGATGTTGCAGGCCTACACAGGTTCCGACCACTGCACTTGGAACACTCACGTTGCACATTTTGCAATTGCCCTTAACACAGAAACTCATGAAACTACCAGGATAGAACCCGCAGTCCTCGTGTTTGGCCGCAGTATTCGTATGCCACTAACAAGCTCGCAACTGATTGTCTGCCTAATCCACAACCAGATGTACAGCAGTTGTCCGATCACGTTGACAAACATCGTGCACGTGCGCATGACAAACAGAAGTGGAACTACGACAAATCGCGTAACAGCCTTCTGTTGGCCGTGGGTGATAGGGTGATGGTTCGTACTCACCCATCGTCGAAAGCTAGCAAGAACTTTAGTGTGAAACTGGCACCCCGCTGGAGAGGACCTTTTTTGGTCGAGGAACTTCTCACGCCAGTCAATCTGAAACTGGCCGATATTAACCAACCCCACAAAGAGATTGTAGTGCATATTGATCAAGTCAAACCTGTCCCACAGTAGAACTTTACTGAACTGTCAGATTTAAGCAGTCTTGGGTGACTGCACTTTTTAAGCTGTGCTGGAGTGTTGTAAACCTGTGCACAAAAGAGAATCTTGCATTGCTTGTATATCCTGTATGCTGTAATACCAATTTTATCTACGGAAGCATGTAACTCTGTACTTGTCACTGATCATTTTTTTTTCTTAGGACCTTTTCTCTAATTTGCCCATTTTCATGTGGTCTCTTTTGTGTGTGTGCATGTAAAGATGTATGTGCAAATGGCCAGACAACCGGGACGGCCACAGTCATTTGCTTTTCATTATCAGTATACTCTATCTATATGTGTATTAATTATGGTTTGTTTTTATATTTATTTTGCAGTACAGGCAAACTACAGAAGTGGCCTTGATACTTGAATTCATTTGTTACATACAGCAACCTTTTTATATATAAGAAAAAATATTACCTTTTTCCAGACACGAGCGAAAACTGTAGAGACTAATCCTTACTTTCTGTACAAGTGTTTTGTTTTGTTCTTTTAGATGAGACTATACAACACACACACACAAAAAAGTTTCTGAGTTAAGTTGTACTTTTGGGGCGCCTCTATTTCCTTTACCCCCATACATAGTCTCGGCCGGGGGAGTATAGCGACAGAGTACATGTACATGTATATTATTTTGTTAATTAGGCACTCCATACTTTACAACTTCCATTGTCAATGCATGCTGGGATCGACGGATGTTATGTTAATTATGTCAAGATGATTGACAGTGAGTGATGATGATTGATTAAAACCTTTCAGCGTTACTCTTAATAGTCTGTCTGTTGTCCCGTTGATGTCTACAGCCCAGTTGAGCAGCATCGCACTGTATATAACAATATTCTTCCCGTTACAGTGCCAACCAGCTCAGACTTTTTTCGGGTGATTAATATTGTGCCATGAACATTATATTCACATTGTAGATAATTGAATATTTATTTAGAGGTGGCAGACATAATTCATTTTAGATAACAATTGATTTGACTCCGGACGGTGTAGACCTGTCTTCTGTTTGTCTCTGCTCCAATCACATTAACGATGTACAGCCACGTAGTACTTCGGGCCTATGTAAGAACTTTGACGGAGTGGCATCATGACTGTACTGGCTATATGTTTTTCCTATGACAATTACGCTTATTTGACTGCCGAGTACGCCATTGTCCACGGGAAAAACACTTTATGTTTGGCTTCTGCAGCTTTATTTGTTGCGTTGTGACACAGTCGTCCCCTTGTGTGCCCTAAAACTGAAAACCACCTGTAATTATTCCATAAATGCCAAGATTCTGTTATATTATTGTACGTTTTGAGGGGAGCACCATAAGATTTCCTTTTTAGTAGGGTAAGGGTAAAGATACTGACATCGACTTACACCACCTTTCAATGTTATAGTTTACTGAAAATCCATAACTTTCTATCCTATTCAGCATTAAACCATAATTTTCAAAGAAAGTGTTTGGATATGATTCAAGTATGGACATTACACACTAGTGGATCGTAACAATTATGATCAGCAAATCATGAAGTCATGACGCAATGCTTTTTTACAAAATCCTCTTTAGAGCTTGGGCCGGGAAGGAGATAATCGTGGGGCAAGCATTCAGAATTCATCATCGATATCCCATCAAATTATACTTTATAAAAAATATTCAGACCACATCATTTGAAGTTGACAAGAAATTGTATGATTTAAAATATAACAGAAACAAGGACTCTGTCTCTCAACAAAGACAAGGTGGAAGTTTACCAATGCTTCAAGTGCCATGGTTTGGTTTAGTTCGGTTCGCGGTCAGACAATCAAGGGACGGACCTACATGTACAGAGGAAATAAACTAAAAGTAAAAATTTTTAGCTTTGGCGATCAAAATATTATCAAGGCAGGAAGAGTGGTACCATGAAAAGGCCATTGGTGGAATTCTCATGAATGTGTTCCTGCCCTCTTTGTCATATAAGAGCTTTGGTCGAGATGATTTGTAAATGGTTGGTTTATTGTTTTCAGGCACACTTTGCAAAACAAACAAAAAATGAAACATCTTGATCAAAGAATGCTTATTCCTGTCAATAAAATGCAGGAATAATGTATCAAAACTTTTGCCATACTGTATTTAAAGGAAGGACAGTCTGCATCCTGCCGTCTGTATTCATGAGGTTGGTCATGTTTCATTGCATCCATTGTTGCGACGACAAAGGCACACGGCCAGCCCTGCCCATGAACTTAGCTACACAAGAGCACATACCATCGTCTAATCCGCGGATTCACGCCCTCCTTGACAACAGCAGACTGATTGGAAAGAACGGCAACAAATTCCGGAAGAACACTTAGTCAATTTTGCAATGGCGCCTAAGTCAGAAATTGAGTAGGAATGGGCTTGGACTTCTCAAGATTGATGATGAAGCTCAAGTGGCTTGCGACATCACAGGTAAGATGAGTGGAAGATGCTGTCTCGTTGAATGATCTGCCGATGATAAGCCAGTTGTCGAGATATTGGTATAAGCATGATGTCGTGCTTTTGAAAATGGGTGGCAACAACCTTTCCAACCCTCACGAACACTCTCGGAGAGGTGGAGAGGCTGAAGGGAAGAGCTGTAAACTTGAACAGGTTCCCATCATACAGGAAGTGCGGGTTCTTGGAGCTTCGTGGATATATTGGGACATGAAGGTACATGTATGCGTTCTTCAGATCTATGGAAGAGGCCCAACAAGGAATTGGAAGAGACTGGAAAACTGTTCGTAGTGTCTGCAGAATTTCTTGGGCCGGATGAACCTCTTCAGAGGTTTGACGTTGATGATGGGTCTCAAAGTGTTCGGTTCTTTCTTTAGAGAGAGACAAAACGTGGAAATGAAGCCCTTGTTCATCTTGGATTTGATAAAAGGATGGATTGCTTTCGGAAGAGAGAGTCTATTTTGGACTTCAGTGCCTCTCGCTTGTTTCTGTGAGAAGGAACTGAAGTCAGACAGAAGTTACAGATGCAGAGGTGCTTGTGAACTTGGGGGAATATCCGTGACGAATGGTCCCAAGCACCCGCTGTCGAAGGTGACTTCTCCCGAGAACTGTGCAAAATGTTGAAGTCACACCCCAACGGGTCCAGGTTTGGAGGGCGGAAGTGAATCTGCACAGTCAGCGGCGCCTAGTTCCAAATGGATGGGAGAAGCACGGATCGGATGTTTTTCCCAAGACTCTTCTGAGACTTGTGGGCTGAGAAGAGGAGGTATGGCCACAGTTCGTATGCAGGCTGGGTAGACAAGAGTCGAGATGAGTTGGAGTCCCCTTGACACTCAGGTCTGAAGGGTTGACCTCGGCAATCATCAGGACAGGAATTGCATGGAGGGGCCAGTTTCAGGGGTTTGCGGAAACTAAGCTTGTTGGTTGTGTCAAACCGGTTAACTTCAGCCTACATCATCTCCATGAATTTCCCTGTGAAGAGGTCCTCGAAGTAGAGAGGGAGTTCCTGTACTCTTGACTTGACTCCCTCATAGGGGATATTCATGGCATCCAAGGTGTTGGATCTGCATGTGGAAGTGGCTAGGACAGAGATCTGAACAAATTGCTCAAAGAATAGAATTCACGTTCTCATTGAGCACTTGCAGGGCGATGGCTGCTCGGTCTGGAGTTACTGGCAAGTTCTCCTCACAGGCACAGGCTAGGTACTCAGAGAGGAGAACTAGAAAAGCAGTACCGCAAAGATCATGGCATCATGGCTGCGGCAATAATGTCTTCATCATCAGAAGAGGAATTACGATCCGCTTGAAGCTGTTCAGCGCGTAGGGAGATGTCACCTGCTGTGCTATGGTCATTGGTTGGGGCCAGATGTGAGCCATAGAATGAGCCTGAGCCCAGATAGGTTGAAGATAGGAAGCTGTCGTGCAAGGGACAGATCGATGGAGTCTAAGGATGGGATAAAAAATACGGAGACTGTTCGCACACGTTCCCACACATTTCCTTCCGTTCTGCATGCCCTCCCGTTTGGCCCCGTTCCAAAGGGTACTTCACAACACGTTCCTGCCCGTTCTCTTGCACGAGTGATTCAGAAGGTATTGTTACGTTAATAGGCCGTTCCTGTGCGTGTAAGAACAGCAGTGTCACAACAAAGATGCAAAGAACATGCATACAAGCTGTTCTTGAGTCTGTTGGCTAAATAACTGTCAAAAGTGTTTGGTCTGATAAGATTTTATTCCTCCCTCTTATAATCATGCTGACCCTTTGATGTACGAACTTCCCACATTTTATACATTCTTGCTTAAAATGTCCCAGTTGGATAGAGAACCACTCACATATGTTGCAGAGGGAAATTATTAACTGCGCATATCCCGTTTTTAGATTCATTTGCATGAGTAATGAAGGCCATGGGAATTCCTGCAAGGCAAACAGCTGCTTCATTTCATGAAATTTACGTTACATTTTCACTTTTTGGAAATCAAAATTCCTACCCAAAATATTTTCACGGTAAGGTAAGGCCTTTTCCTAACGTGTTTTGTGAAAATATAATTGAGAAATAGTACCAGAGTAGTCAAAACCTGTGATTTTCTAAAAGCTCTTTTCGTAAGCGGTTTTGATGCAATTTTTGAAGGCTCGAAACAAAGAATTTGAAGTTTTCCTAAAGTTTTCAAAAGTGGGCTGTGGTGGAGAAAGGTGTACCGATTTTAGATTCGCTGACGGTTTTGCGCTAGATTTTTTCTCTTTCCAACCAGACACGTTTGCATATCGACCTAACTCGGCACCGATTCTGTTCATCCCGCATAATCTTGTGGCCTGGCCACCATCAGAATTCAGCGACTCGGGAACAAAAGACGAACACAAAAGTACAGTATTAAGTTAACAAGAAGTTTATTATTGAAACCAAGGACTATCTGTCATTATAAAATTGCAAGGAAAATGTTGAAAATCACGGCATATGTCCCCAGTTTTGCATGTACTATACACGCATGAACCTATGAATATGTACATCGTCTCCGTCGTGAATTTCCATGTACCTGTACGTGTACATGTACATGTACGCCGCGGTACGCGTGTAACAGGCTGCAGTCTACCGTGCACGGTACATGGCTGGATCGGTTTTGTGCATATAGAACATGTATGGATCGTGCTGCAAATAAGTATCAAATATAACTCATGAAAGTTGAACAAAAAAATTGAGCTTCATAGAACTGCTTGCATTGTGTAGTTGAGATTCTGGCCTGTCGATGCAGTGTCTCACTGTTCTTGGAAAACTGCTAAAATTGAGAAACTTGGTGAAAAAAAGACAAAGAGATCGATTGAAAGTGGAAATAATTTATTATCTAAGCAACCACTTTGAGACTAAATTTCATATTTATGTAGCATTTCTTTTCAAGATTCTGTAGTATTCGGTTTAAGCCTTCCAGAGCACATACAAAGAGTTTCAATGTGATCGTTTGTTAATTTTGTGCAAACAGAGTCTTCAAGACGAGAAGACCCAACAGAGGATTGGCAAGTTGCTCAGGACATTTCTGTATGGTTCACGAGGGTCTGGTCAAGAAATCGCCGCACCCAGTCAAATCATTAATTTCCACACATTGAATGGGGGTGAAACATACATGCGCCGAGGAAGGACGAATTAATAATTTGGGGGTTTGATGCTCGGGATAAAAAAAAATGTGCAGTCGTGCACGAAAAAAAACAAGTCATGGTCGAGATTTAGGTAGGATAATGCCGAGGAGGAAAGAATTAATACATTTTGACAGGTTGGGTTTTCAGAATAAGGAAAAAATGTGGGCAGGTACAGGAAAAAATAAAACCACACGTGGTCTTAGTTTGGACAGAAAATAAAAGCCAAGGAGGAAAGAATTGATTTATTTCACAGGTTGGGATGGATGCTCGGAATAAATAATGCAGTGGGGCCAGGAAAAATAAAAACCACATGTGGTCAAGGTTTGGATAGAGAAGAAATGCCAAGGGGTGGGGGTGAGAATTGATACACTGGTATTTTTGGTGGGTTGGGTCCTCCAAATAAAACAAGAGCTGTGGTGCAGAAAAAAAAATTGTGGTCTAGGTTTGGATACAGAAATGCTGAGGAGGGAAGAATTAATATTTTTGGTGGGTTGAGTGCTTCGAAAAAATAATTGGGGGTTGTGTAAGTGAAAAATAAAAAACGACTTGGTCTAGGTTGGGATAGAAAATGCTAAGCAGGGAAGTACATGTATTAATATATTTGGCAGGTTGGGTGTTAGGAAAAGAAATGCCGAGGAAGAAAGAATTAACTGGGCGCCTCAGACATTGAAGTTGGGACGTTTTTAGTTTGTTAGCTTCCCAGTTTTTAATCCATTCTTATCACTGTTTGGTAGTCACATCTGGACTGTTGTCTGCTGTATTTTGCTGAATTGTCGTCTGGCCTGAGACATTGCCTTTTTATTAGCCGATGATACTTCTGAGGGCTGATCTTTGCTATTGAATTTCTGGAGAAAGTGTAAGTAGCACGTACATACAGCACATTACAGTGTAGGTACCCTGTGTTAGCTTCTCGTCTTGCTTCCGTATTTAGCAATTCAACACTATTTGATTGATTGCACTGCATGCTTGACATTATTACCTCTCACGCAAAGGCCATTGTTACGAGTACTTGGCCTTCGATTCAACAGATACTCTCGTTGCAGGATATTGTATTTTAACAATACTACTGCTTGTTTCAACATACAACTCTCGGGGGATGTAGAATTGCACCCTGGTCCAGAGTCGTCTGAATCATCGCACCCGTTACCTGCATGTTCCCGTGTCAACACCTTCAATATCTACCACCAAAATGTAAGAAGTCTGAAGAACAAGCTTGACAGCTATCATAGTAATCTGCATCCGCCTAGTCAGTGCAATATCTTTGTATTGACAGAAACCTGGCTATCTGCTGATGTTTTCAATTCTGAAATCAGCATTGCCGATTTTACATTATTTTGGAATAACAGATGTGATAAGCGTGGTGGTAGTGTTTTGCTCAGTTGTCACAGTTCTTTGGACTGCCGCAGAATATCTGAGCTCAAGCTTGACGAATTGGAATTGCTATGGGTAGAGGTTAAATTTTCGAGACGAAACAAACTGTTACTCGACATGTTTTACAGGCCCCCTAATATTGGAATTCAGCCACTTGTGGCTCTTGCTGATTGCCTGACCAACGCAGCACGTAATTATAATTCCATATGCGTGATGGGTGATTTCAACTTTATACCAACATTGAAATGGGCAATCTAGATTGCCACTGCCAAATTTGTGGACTTTGTCTTGAGTGCCCACAATCTGCTCCAAGTTAATTTTAATCCTACAAGGGGGACAATATCTTGGACCTTGGTTTGTGTTCAGACAGTACACATGCTTCATCGGAGGTAGGAGATGATATTTTTGACACTGATCACAGTTCCGTGAGTGTGATACTCCGCATCAATCCATCAATCAAATCGTCCTAATTTTAACTTTAGTAAAGCAGATTTACATAAAACACTTGAATGTATTCCATGGTGTATTTTGGAGGCAACATCCGACTCCGTCGAGGCCACCTCACTCTTCCATGACCTTGTTGAGGCTGCCGTGATTGATGTCATCTAAATTGTTCGTCCTTGACATTCCTCTCCGCCTTGGTTTGATAAAGAGGTACGTCATGCTCTTTAAATAAGGCCACGGAGCGGGCTTTTCGGAAGAAACAACGTGATCCATCATCTCACAACATTGCTTCTTTCAAGGCTGTGCGATCTTTTTTAAATGCTCTTTAAATAAGGCCACGGAGCGGGCTTTTCGGAAGAAACAACGTGATCCATCATCTCACAACATTGCTTCTTTCAAGGCTGTGCGATCTTTTTTTAAGCAGCTTATTAGGAGAAAATACGCCAATGATTTGACTACGGTTGCAAGGGACCTGGGGATAGTCCCAAACGCTTTTGGAGTTTTATCAAGGCACGCTCTTGCCAACACTCCCTTCCTTCAGTGCTTCGGAATGACACCTTGGGCATAGATGCAGCTGATCCATCCAGCAAAGCTGCATCCTTGATGGAGTATTTCCAGTTGGTGTAGTTGCCAACATCTGTGGTTGCTTATGCTGAACTGCCAACAATTCAGTCATATCTTGACTCCATGCCAGCCATGAGGTTCTGCATTCACTCTTGAACATTGACGTTAATAAGGCCAGTGGTCTGCATAACTCGCCATACATTTTTTTTAATTTCTACAGAAACTTTATTGGAGATAAGGCACTTGCCAAGTTTAAGGAAAATCGGCTCATATAAATTACAAATGGCCATTAAGATTCAGTTCAAAATGGAAAAACCCTGAGCCGAAATTAAACTTGGTGTTTTCACATTTATGAGCCAAAATAACGCGGTCTTTTCTAAAAAGGAAATTAAAGAAGTTTTAGCCCAACAATTTGCAAAACATCTAGAAGATGTGGAAGCTCACAAGCAAAGAGGCTCGGGCTGGGTGTTTGATAAAGTGCACGCGTTTTATATCAACGTGGTGAAATATAATCCAGTCGGCGCCACTTATATTCCACTCCCAAAATATTTTGGCCAAAACTGCAATTATCAATGTCAAAAATAAAGAAGATCAAGAGTGCATTCATTGGGCATTGAGATCTGCTTTAAAATTATATTCAAACAATGTCAAGCATCAGAAACAAATCCAAATTACAAAATAAATGACGAGCGCATCTCGACTTACACTAAAGAAGACGGCCTAAATTAAAAAAATATCGATTTCACAAATTTCGCGTATCGAATCACAAAATAATTTAACCATTAACGTATTTGGCTATAGCAAGCAAGAAGGCACTTACATGCTTTACAAGACCAAACGTGAAAATGAGCCCATTAATTTACTCTACTTTACCCAAGGTGAAACGAGTCATTATTGCTGGCTCAAAAATTTCTCACTTTTGATGGGTGACATTGATAAACACGGCCACAACAAATATTGGTGTTTCAAGTGCCTGTCTCACTTTCAAACTGAAGAAAGACTCAGCAGGCATCAAAGAGATTGTCAAGGAATTGATGCGGCGGCATGCAAGGTTCAAATGCCTGCCAAAAGGGACAAATATTCTCAAGTTTGAAAATTATAAAAACAAGCATGACACCCCCTTTATAATTTACACAGATTTTTAGTCTGTTTTAGAAAACTTACAGCCAAAAGAATTAAACACGATTAAAACACAGATCCATAAACCGTGCGGCTATTCTTATGCAGTCATCAGATGCGACGGGATTTGCACTGGGCGCGAGACTTACAGAGGTCAAGACGCAGCAATTAAATTTGTGCAGTCGCTTTCCAGAGAAGTCGAAAAAATAAACGAAACATTTTCAAATCCTAAGCCACTTATTTGGTCTGACAAATTGCAAAAGATTTCCAAAAATTGCCACAGATGCTGGATTTGTGAAAAGCTTCTTGGCAAGACTAAAGAATCTCAGTGTCAGTACCCAATTCCAAACGAGCCAAAAACAAAGGACGAAAAAGCTCCCTTTAGTTCAGTCAATGAATCCAATGGTTTCAGAGAATTGCTATGTATGACTTGCGCAAAGCCAATAAACAAATTTCGTAAGGTCAGAGACCACTGTCACATGACGGGAAAGTACCGAGGCACAGCGCACGCAAGTTGTAATTCAAAGTTAAGAGTCATCCCAAATCAAACGCCCATTCCGGTTATTTTACACAATTGGAGAAATATGACGCGCACCTAATTATGCAGGGCGGTCAAGCGTTTAATGGCACTAAAATTGGCATCATTGCTAAAAATACCGAGTATTATGTTTTGCTTAGCTTTGGCCAACTTAGGTTCCTAGATTCCTTTCATTTCATGGCAGCTCTGCTCGATGGACTTGTTAAGAATTGTTCACCAGACGATTTCAACCTACTTCGGGAAAGATTCCCAGAAAACACGGATTTATTATTGGAAAAAGGCATTTACCCTTACGAATACACAGACTCCTTTGATTGATTCCAAGAGACGAGCCTATCATGAAGAGACTTCTTTTATAGTTCTCTGAAGCAGTCCACTGTGACTGAGAAAGAACACGCTCGTGCACAAACAGTATGGCACGCGTTATAACTGTAAGAACCTAGGAGACTATCAAGACCTATACATGGAAACGGATGTACATGTACTATTATTAGCGGGTGTATTTGAGAACTTCCGGAAGGTGTGTGAAAAGAATTACGGTCTTGACCCGGCCAACTATTACACATCACCAGGTCTGTCGTGGGATGCATTGCTAAAACACTCCGGCGTCAAGTTGGAACTATAAACAAATGTAGACAAGCATTTATTCTATGAAAGGGCTAATAATCTAATAATCCCGAATTAAAAGATTATGACCTAAATAAGCCAGAGTCGCATATCATGTATTTAGAAGCAAACAATTTGTATGGTTGGGTCATGAGTCAGCCTTTGCCGTTTAAACATTTCAGGTGGATTCAGGACATGACTAAATTTACTCCAGAGTTCATCTCGAAAATTTATCCCAGAGCGTCCAAAGAATACATTCTAGAGGTGACGTTAGCTTATCTGGGGCACTTACAGGATTTACACAACCACTTCCCACTAGCACCTGAAAAAATATCGATCCCAAATGAATGGTTGTCGGAATATCAAAAAGATTTAATGGCAAACGGCGAGTGATTTACTTCGATAGATAAACTGGTATTGATTGACTTTAATCAATTTGAGGCAAAATAAATTGCAGCTTCAAATAATTTATCACCGCGGGACATTGGAGACCCTTGTCACTAAGTGGGTCAGTAGTGTTCACTTGCGGTTGCTGGCACAGTGATTTAATGCTTCTAACTAGTTACTGGCGTGACCTTAAAATGTTAGTAGCACTGGAGAGAGTTACTCCAGGTCACTTTTGCTTGAGCAGCCGTGGCGTTTGGTTGGAAAAGAGAAAATCTGTCTTTTTGCAAAAGCAATTTTGTTAATTATGCCCCGTGCCAATTCCAAGCGGCGGGCTCCTTCTGGGCCGATGGATGGAGCGCAGCGTTCTCGGGGGCGGCTGCGCAAGTCTTCCCGTCAAGATGCGCTGGTGGCCGGGGCCCTTGCAGGGTCTAGTGCACCGCAGCTTGCATCGCCCGGTCCGAATACCACTATTATACCGTTGGCTACTGTCGGAATGATTCCAGAGAGTGCAAGTGTTGAGTCTACCCATGCAACGCCAGCGCCCGCTACCATCAATCGGCCTGGAGGGAGTTTGGCGCAAACTTTGGAGCCAGGTAAGTCCCCTGTTACTACTCCTTTTGAATTAGCCCCGCAACCTTCCAGTTTCACACCCGTGGTGTCGGGAACTTCAGCACGAAGCACATTGTCAATTACCTCCTCTTCCAATTCAAATATGGCATTACTTAGCGTCTGTGACGATCTCGGGGCTGCGATTCCTCAACATCTAAAAGACAAAATTTGGAGGGGGGAGTACGTAGAATTCGGAACCTTGTTGAAGTCATCGCGCGGCACGGGTTTGGATAATTCCTTTGACGGCACGCTTTTTAAAATCGGGTCCAATGAGTCCCAACTTTGGCAAATTCGTCCCCATAAGCAGGCTCCGCGTATTACGTCTATTGAGTAGTGGACGTCAGCGCTTCTAGTTTTTACATCTGTGTATTTGTTGCGACATCCTACCCATGCTTGTTCGTTACTGAAGTATGCAGACACTATTCGATCTGCAGCATTTTGACATATGGGGTATGGTTGGGTGATTTTGCATTCTGCCAGATGTAATTGCTGTTTGAATTTGCATATCAAAGGCTTTGTACCGCGCAAGTACATTCCAAAATTAATTTACCACTCCATGTGCTCTGGGCGGAAACAAATGCTGATATGATAATTGCTTTTAATAAATTTTTGCTGATAGCTCTATGTAAATGTATTTGCTGATATGAGTTGCTGTTCCACGTCACCAGGCTCGGGCGGGAACAATTGCTGACATTTGCTGATTGCCATAGTACCGGTACTTTTGCTGATATGTGCTGCTGTTCCACGTCACCAGACTCGGGCGGGAACAATCTCTGTAATTTTTGTTGAATAGCTACACTTTGCCTGAAACACAATGTAAGATATACTTGCAGTTCCATGTCACCAGCTTCAGTTGGGAACTATTTCCATATATTGCTGAGTAGCTATACTTTGATTGTGCGCAATGTAATTTTTTTGCAGTTCCGCGTCACCAGCTTTGGGTGGGAACAACCTGAACTGTGTCAAGTTCAATAAACGGCTGCTCAGGCCAATCGACACAAAAAGTTAGAATGCAAGTGTCCACCTGTCCCTGAGTTCAGTTCTCTGGTCCTGTGCATGCAGGGATAACACTAAAAATAAATATGCTATTCATTATCGAACTTTACAGAAATATTTAGAGCTCGGTCTAGAATTAAAACAGGTGTACCGCGTCATGTCTTTTAAACAGGCGCCTCGGATGAAGAGTTATATTGATAAAAATACCGAGTTACGCACATTAGTGAAGTCTGGTTTTTCAGAAAGACTTCTTAAAATTGATAAATAACGCAGTTTTTGGTAAAACTATGGAAAACGTGCGTAACCGGATGGACGGGCACTTATTGAAAAACTCACAAGATGCCGAAAAATACCAGAAGCTAACTTTTAAACCAAATTACAAATCCACTACGCCGTTTAAGGAGTGTGAGCTTTCATTTGTGGAAATGTATCGCATAAAGAAAAATTAAATAAGCCGATCTGTTGCAAAGTAAGCGTGCTCGACCTATCCAAAACTTTAATGTATGATTTCTATTATAATACGTTAAAAGCTGATTTTGGTTCAAATGTGTGTCTTTTATACACTGACACAGATTCTTTATTAGTCTAAATTCAAAGGGGTAATTTAAATAAGTACTTAAGCAAAAAGCAAAAAGCGTAAATTATTTGAATTTAGTAATTATCCACCCGATCATAAACTTTACGACCTCAAAAACAAAAAAGTCATTGGCCAAAAGAAAGATGAATTTGGCTGCCAACCAATTACGGAGGCCATTTGCATACGTCCCAAAATGTATTCGACTCTAACAGACTGGCAAAATTTGAAAAAGGCTAAGGGCGTCACTAAAGTCGTCACCAAAAACGGTCATCACATGCCGCATATAAAAGTTGCCGATTTGAACGGGTGCAACATTTTAATAAGCAGCAATTATTTAGATCAGATAAACACCAGATATTCACTGTGTCGCAAAAAAAAGTCTCTCGCCATTAGACACAAAGTGCTATATATTATCACACTGCCTTAAAACTTTATTTAGTGGGTGGTAATTCTGTATCATCGGGTACAACCTGAAGTTCTTCTTTGACGAAACTTCTATCTGGCCCGTTTAATAAATAATACAAGGTGGGCCCCGTTTTCACACGCTTACCTTTCACCCGTTTAAATTGGCTCATGTGCTTCTCTACTTGATAAACGTCAACGGACCAAACTGGATCTGTCGCCCATTTAACGCTGTCGCCTTCTCGCTCGCCCAGGTAATAAAGGTACCGCACTAAAACTTCTGGAGGTAATTCACTTGCTTTGCTCACTCTTGGAGGTGCATTTGGTTTTTGTTTCACTCGGTCTTATTTTATGGCATTTGCAGGTTCTTTGTCGAATAATCAATTTTTTTCTTCATTTAACGATTTTATTACTCAGGGCATGGACGACATCAAATCAATTCTCAACAAGTCAAAAAATGAATCACCTGAACCAAAACCAAAAGTCAAAGACAGGCTATGTTCAATCGTGGCATCCAGTAAATCTAAAAAATATTTAGGCAAGGAATATTCAATAAAGGAAATTGAAGCCCTAAATCACGCAGAACAGGAAAAACTTTTTAATCTTCATGTATACCAAGTTAATCTGGAAAAGAAATTGTAAACACACTGGGAAATGCAATCCTACACGTGTTTATTAGGAATCGCCATGCCAGTAGATTTCCTTGGTTTCAATATCGATTTAAATTGGGAAGAAGATTTGATGACAGACTTAAATCACGATCCAATTATAAATCAAACAATGAGTCACCTCTTAAGCCATTTATGTTATAAATACGCGGTTTATTTATCGCCGCTAGTAGCAACGTTAATAACTACAAAACATCTATCCATCAATAAAAACGGTTCTATTATAAAAGATGTCAACGGAAGAACAAATGACAGCAAGGCCAGCACCGAGTCCGGCCAAGACTCAAGTTCAAACCAAAGTTAAAAATCCGAAACATGTGAAGCAGGGCAAAAAATGGCAGAACATAAAAGAAAGATGAAGTAGCAGTTGGCCAAAATGAAAATAGGTGAATCTGAAGTGAGTGACCTGGGCTCAGAAAATAAAATTTATAAAACTGTTACAGAAAATACAAAGTTTAATATTAGGCGGCTTGGCTATTGGCACGCTCGCCGTCTTTTACATTTTAAAAAACAAATCGACGCCCATGCAAGTTCAACCACTGCCTTTACAACCTGTTCAACCAAAAATTCAAACACCAGAAATTTTAGACATGGAATAAATTTAAAAATTATTATATAATAAGAATGAGTAACGCAAAAGCCATAGACCTAAACGGTGTCGCTAATATGATTTACCAAGGCGCGGTAGTTAGCTTTATTTCCATAGGTTACTCCATGCTATCAAATACGCTTTTTAAAATCAAACCACCCGATTTAAATAAATAATCTGCTGAAGACGCATTAAAATTGACCGCACTATCTAGCGGCGCATTGGCTACCCAGGGTTGGCTTGTGTCACAGGGAATATTGCCCGCAAGTTTGCCCAGCGCTTAAAATACGTTTATTATAAAGTAACAATGGCAGAAGGAGGAATTGATCTTGAAGAAATACCACTGGAAAATATAGGGGATTAAGATGACGCTGAAAACGACTTTTCTTTAGGTACCATAGAAATTAACAGCGAACTCGATTTGACTTCATTTACTCGCGGCACGGTCAGACCAAGAGTGAAAAAAATGGCGGTTAAACCAAAAATCACGGTAGCCGATAGGCCTTATACAGGTGATGCGTTAGAAAGGGGTAGAAAGCTATTAATAACTAATCCAGCTGTGGAAGATTTTTATAATTATAAACTTGCCAGCAGAAAAGACGTCCCATCAATGATTAATTATGAAAATTTTGAATTTTGCAAGGGCCAAGGGTTATTTTTTAAAGGTGATGATAAATATGGCGCTGTGCTATTAACCAATAAAAGAAACCCAGACTTAGTCGTTAGTCTTGACACAATCGTCCAAAATGCCAAAGTTGCCGGTTATACTGGAAATGAAAATTGATCGGCTCAAGATTTTATTAGAAATATATTAGGGTTTAAAAATTATGGAAGGAAACTACAACAAGCCGAATCAGCGTTAAAATTCATTCAACCTGAAAATATTGAGATTAAAGGGCTCCCTCAAAAAGCCGATCGAGTCAGCGGTATCGTAGAATGGCTCACCGAAAGTCGAGAAGTCCAAGCGGAAGGATTAAATTATCACGAGTTAGTCGCATTGGATCAATCGTTACAAACGGTTAAAGGGGAACTAATTTTAAATCAGGGCAAATTAGACCTGCTAGATGATAAAATTCAACAGGTCGAAAATGAATTAGAAGAAGCGACGTCAGATGCAGAATGCGTGGAACTCACGATTGGCTCAGGTAAAATTTTCTAGTACTTGATTGTCTAAAACTCCACCGGAATTTAAAAAAGGCACATAACCCGTTTGCATGTCATTAGTAGCGATTTGTAAATTATTAAATCCCTCAAACATTCTGATGCATAAAACCATGTCCGAAGGTACCAGATATAACCCAGGCGCTACTACTAAATTTAACGGCGTTTTGGCATATTGCAATGAATCTTGGAATTGGTCAATCGATTGTTCAAGATCGGGCTTCAAATTCATTAGACTCTCTACGATCGTAATAAATTGTCGTTGCGCGTGTAATCTGGTGCCAGTGGCTAAAACGCTGGTCTGAGTCTTGGTCTGAGCTTGTGCGCCCAGTAACGCGTAAACGTAAGCCCGGATCGATTTGTTTACTTTTGTAAACGTCCGTCAAGCTACTCTTTTTAGGAATAAAATCCCACCAGGCCAGAGCGACTGCGTCTGATTGCAAAATCCAATTGACCGTATAAGTACTCGCGTGACCAGAGCCTTTAGGTGGATCTGCCCAGCCAAAGCCCATGTAAGTAGATCCCCCATTGGTGATGTGTAAATTGTGCGCGTCATAATTTTTACCGGGCACTGGAATGTACCCGTTGTCATAAAAATAAGCAGTGCCTAACCCGTTTGATAATTTATTGCGCATCTGTTTATACGATTTATTTGGATCGACGCCGTATAATAGACAAGTGTCTGTAAATTTTGTATGATCATAATTATTGTGCAACACGTCAAATATATGGTGTCACTTGGAATGGGTATCACGCAGTCGTAAAATATTTTTCTCACGGTGTAATACACGTGAAAATTAAATAAAGCTGAGACATATGGATTACAATCAGACAACAGGTCAAAACCTACCGTGCAAGCCGTCGTCATGCAATACACCTCGAAATTAAATTGGTTTTGGTAAAATGAAATCGGTTCGGTTGTCCAGCGATAAACGGCTTCATCCGTCGTGACTTTCGGTAATTTATATGCATGCATTTAATTGGGAAACTCGGCCGAAAACTAATTATCTTTATTGACGACGATCGATAAATGACTAAAGTTGGCTCCCATTTATTTTATACACATTTAAAAAGGAGGTGCCGCGGGTTTTACATCGAGGTAAGGAGGTGGTTTTTCTTCGTACTTGACCGACTTGTGCAAAGTTATTCGCCAAGTTTTTTTAAAAGATCTTTTTTAAAAACTGCCGCTCTTTCATTGGTAAGCGCTTCTCCTCTTTCATTGACTTGCCATTCAAATTCTTCTTTACTAGCCGATTTACTTTCTTTCAATTTTGTCGTCGTATTTGACCTAATTTTTTCTTTCATCTCGTTAAACTTCTTCAGCTCAGATAAAATCAGTACAAATTCCTCTTGGGATATGTCGCCGTCCTCGATTGCATGAGATACGTTTATCGTATTTAATTTAGCATCGGCGAGTGTGCGGATTTGGTCGTGCTTTTTGGTTTTATGGGCTAGTCGGCAATTGGCATATTTCAACATCGCATAAGCGCCAAATGCGCCGATAGCAATGCCTTCCATCACTAATCCCACAGGCCCAACTGTACTCAATCATGTTGAATCTGCTGTCCCCAGGTGCGTATGACACTATGCAGAGATAATCCAATCCGAGATCCCGCCAGAGTCGCCAATCATCATGGTCACCTTCAAACTGCTTTTCTTCCAATTGGGACCATTATCTGATACTATGAGGGCAGCGTTCTTGTCATCTCTGTCCCGGACATCTCTCAGCAAGGGGAGGAGATCAGCATACATGTAGTGATTGCACACTGATGCTCTAGAGAATTTGTTTCCTCACAAGCAAACAGTCAGGGGCCCTGTTCTTGGATACCAGAAGTGAAGACAGCCTAGGCTGTCACGGCGATATCTTGATGCTGGTGGAGAGCGGCACAGAAGTGGATCTTCGCAGTCTGGGGCATCAAAACGTGTTCCAGATCTCGTAGGGCTAACCGATTTTGATCGCTTTCAACTTGTTGATGAAGATGGTTGATTAAGAAATTGCATGTAACCACTTGGTATGATTTTGTAGCCTGTTACAAAGTTGTGATCGGGATAGTGCACGGAATCGGTCATGAAGTATGTTTTGAAACTCGTTTTTCTGTCGACACATGGGCCACTTCCTACCAGAAGCTTGATTTGTCATCCGCAGACCACATAGAAACTTCACTGTTGAAACATGCGGTCATTTCAAGGGCATTATTTACCGTAACAAGACAGTAATGTAACGCATGACATCATTTCGTTTTATGCCGATCTTGGCATCAACAAGGGCATGGTATCGATGGCTCGCCGTATGTTGCCAATTAGGAGGGATGAGCAGGCGTTGGATAATTCTGGTACTGATGCGAAACTCAGGGATTTTTGTGGCAACTTCCGTTTTCAACTGACGTGCAGTTACTTCAATCGAAGACCACGTCTTTGATCGTCGATCATGAGCGCCAAAACCATGTTCCTGAAGTGTGTCGACCACTATTGGCACAAGAGACAGGAACTTTTCATGAAATGGCTTTCTTCCATGTTTGTGGGCATTGCACCCTGAGCAGAGAAGGCAGGACCACCAAAAAGCCTTTTTCTGGACAATCAGGTCACATGTTTAGGAGGCGAAAATGCAGGACGGTAAACTGGCTTCCGTGGTGGGGAGAGGACTGTTGTAATTGGGCTGAAAATCTGGGCTCCTGGTGAGACTGAACAGCGTGGTGGAGTGAGCTCCATCTTGACTGCAAATGATGTTACAGGAATAGTTGTTGCTATGGGCAATGTGTTTTGTATAGCTTGTTGACCAATCAGTGGCTGCGATGTTGCTCAGTGACGCAAACAGGGTCTCATGATTGCGCTGCCTCTCCACTTCACTGTCACATCAAATACATGCACTGCTTGTACTGTGACTTGTGACCAAAATATTCTGTGAAATTCGCCACATACTTGTTCAAAATGAACACCTGCACTGGAGAAAGCTTGATGGATACCCGTCCCCCCAAACGTTTTGGTAAGTAAATTACATAATTTCAAAGTACTACTTTTTTAGTTGAAGGTGCCACTTTTTGCAAGTGCAAAAAATGTTCAATGGCAACAGTTCATAAATATAGCAAAAAAATCGATGTCAGCATTATTTTTCTATTTGAAGACGAATATATAGCTCAAATTCATTTTTCATGCTTATTTTCCATGACAGGCGAAGATTCTAGCGATGAATCTGATGATGATGTTCCACTCGCTGGTCTGAGTTCCAAACTTTGTGCCAACATTGACAACAAAATCCAACGTCTTGTGTCCTGTACTCAGCCCGTGGCCTGCGCTATGTCTTTGCCTCCAACAAGTTCCTGGATGCCATCACAGGCCGACATTCTACCGCTCGTGCTTGAAATTTTGCGAGACGTTTCAGGCAAAGGTGACATAGATCCAAGTGCAGCTTGATCGCCTTGAGAACAGACAGGAGAGCTTCCGTGAAAGAGTCAAGCATCTAGCTGCAAGGATTGACAACGGAGCCGTGGCCAGCGTTCCAAACACTCCTGCCACATCATTGACTATCAATGAACCTTGGACCCTGTCAGCTGACACTCAACCTGAGCCTGCACCTCCAGTGCGAGTGTCTCGAGTCCAAGAAACACCAACTTCAAGCCGCACTATCAACCCTCGATTTGTTCCAGGCAAGGAGCCAGACGAATATCTTCTTGGTGGCAACACAAACATGGTTCATTTGGTGTTGGAATACAAGGTCATTCTCAAGGAGGTCAAGCAAAGGAAGCTGGAAGCATCCGATGCAGACTGAGGCTGTGCCTGAACTTGATGGGGAGGGAGATCCCAAAAGAGGAACTGGTACCAAAAAAATGTGACCGGAAACTCCCGTGACTAAAACAACAAAATGTGTACAATAGGAACCCTTGATCGGGAGATCGTACATAGCATCTTCCAGCAGGCCAAAATACAGTTTCCAGACTTTCCCGACTGGTACACTGACCATAAATGTAAAACTGTTGAGGCAATCAACGAGTGATGCAAATTAATTTGACAGGAGTTTAAGGAAAATGTCACAACTGAAGTGAGAACACAGTTGTGAAGATTTTATTTCCCAAACGCCATTTATCCATTCGAAAAAGGTCAGAATATTTCAAAAAGATTGTGAAAAAAAAATGGGGTGACTGCAGTTACTTCTAAACTGCACGTATGATTCTGGATAGCAAAGGAGAGGGACTGAATTGAAACGATGAACAAAATGGCATATGTCAAGTTTTGGAAATGTCAACTATCACATTTTGGAGACTAAATAATAAAAACAGTTCCCCGTATAATCCATTTTTAAAATTGTAATTTGTGTGTATTTTTGGTAAAACAAATCGGTAGAGCATTCGACGTTAGAACTGGAAGTACAGATGAAACGTTTCTAAAATGAACATTTCTTTTCTTTAAGGTGTAAATGAATCAGCAATACCAGCTTGCAAAGAAACTCTGGAAATACTCTATTTTCATACTGGAGGCGATAATTAAGTCCCATGAAAAAAAAAGTTTGATTGGAAGCAGCTTCTTTATACATGTACATATTAAATCAAACAATAACCACTATCTATTAATTCAGGAGTGGCAAATTGAACTGCAATGTACTTTAAAAGTGAGTGTGGCTGGGGGATATATGACTGAAAATAGTATTGCTTGTGAACTTAAGGTTTCATGGTTGATTTTTTCTGCAAGATCTAGAAATGCAACAGAGGTTCCTTGCAGAAGTCAATGAAAATGAAATAAGATACATTGTGTTTGAAAGTGGTGCACTGCTTGTAACTCGACCATAAAAGGTGGCATGGCTTTCATGTGCTGGTGGGAGTACTTGACTGTAATATGTTTGGAGATCAACTGCATTGATGACTGCTATTGTGTGCCTAATCCCATGGGGGGGGGCTTTGATCTCTGCTGGCTAAGGGTTCTATTGTATAGCCCTGAAGGATTAAAAACCACAAGCAGGTTCTTTCTGGGATAGATTACATGTACCAGTACTTGCACACAATAGACCCCAGGATGGAAAAGTTCGAGATCAAGAACCAGTCCAGCATCTCAGGCTGGTAGCCAGGCTGGTACGAAAGGGGTTTTTGCAACAGGACGAGCTTACTGGGGGGGCCCTTATTGCACTAAACTATTGTGAATAATTTTGACTGAATCTGACAAACAAATTGGTACATGTAAGTAATTCTCAGGAATAGGTAAGTGGAAAGTAAGAGGTAGATACTGTAAGTGGAGGGTAAGTGAAAAAAAATTAAATTCGAGGCCTGCAAATAAGGGAATTGGGGATCATTTTTTCTTCTTTTGAAATGTCCCGTAGCCAACTTCCTTTCATTTACTGCTCAACAGTTTTACCTCCTAACAAAGTCACTGCGCCATCTTACTACTGCACCATCTTGCTTGTGCTGGCAGTTTATTTCAGACTTCCAATTGCATTAGAGAATTTTACAGGCAAGTGTGAAGAGTCATACTGATTGACGCCCAATGGTGCTTTAATTACATATTGGCAGCAAAAGTCGATTTTGTTGGTTCCGTTCCATTATGACTTGACATCATGGCTGTGCTCTATTGAAACAGCAATGGAGGATGCTTGCACGCAACCATGTTTTTGTTTGTTAGCTTTTTAAAAATTTTTTGCTTAAGAAAGATGTTCATCTTGAAAGAGCAAGTGTGAAGTGTCATGCAGATTGACACATGATGATACTTTCATTACATGTTAGCAGTTTAAAAAAATGATATCGACTAGGGCTAGTTTGTTGTTACGGAATACCTGTCTTAAGATTTTGAGCAATGTTGCTGCTTTCAATAAAACATCTACACCAAAGACAAAAGGTCCGCCATACCCTCAAAAACATAACATATGACATAACACACATATTTAAAAAACTAAATTTGTGAATAAGATATTAATAAGACCAACCTGTCAAGATTAGACTGAGAAGAGAACCAACTGTCTGGTGTGTGTGCAGGAAAGGGATTAAATGGACCTTCATCTCCCAAACTGTCAGCAGCTATAGACAGCCACTGGTGTTCAAAGTCATCTTCCCCTGATAGATCATCTTCAGGTCGTAATATTTTCCTCAGTTGGTCAAGGGCATTAATCTCTTCTACACATGAAGTAGCATGTTGGAGGATCTCCAGCAGTTTCATCCTGTTCAAGTCTTCATGTGTCTGCATCTGCTTCAAGTCTTTTCTTTCTGATATAAAGAAGAAAAAAACTATTTATCTGTTTCGTTTGTGGTACATGTAAATTTTTATCAAAAATGTCAAACACCAAACACAGCACTTTGACTTTCCCATGAGAAATGCAGTTAGAGGAAATGTTGCCAAGCAACACATACCGGTATTACGTCGAAAACATGATAAATGCAACAAATTGTGTACACAAGGGGAATAACATCAACTACTTCCACCGAGCCATATCTCAAACCAATTGCTGATTTCTACAACACTGTTCTGTTGCAACTGCATTTGTACATTTTTGACTTCAACTTTGCGTAACCCTAACCCCAAAGGGTGTATGTAAAATCGTATGGAAATTGGAGGATTAGGACTGTTAGGGTTAAGGCAAAATACAACTCCCGATGTCATTTATCAAATTTCTAAAGAGTGACTTTGATCATGTAAAATACAACTTAGCACCTTCAGATTTATAAAATGATTATTTGGGGATAATTAAGTATAATGTGTGCATTGGGAGGACATTTGGTAGGCTACCAGTGCAAAAATAAATGGAGTTGAATTCATTTAAAGTTTTACGTCAAAGTGTTTGCACCAGAGGACTTGATTTCAAAACTTCTCTCAATAACAATGAGAATTCAGTATATTTTGCAACTGATGTATTTTAAAGCACCCAAGAAATAACTTTAAAATATATAAGCTATGAAAAAAAGAGCACAAAATTTACGGAAAATGATGAGAAAATTTTGGCTCCCTTCATTTTCTTACCGTTTATAATCACTCTCAATATACCAGCATATCTGCCAGGTCTCATACCTCTCAACCACCAAAAATTACCTTTAAGTTTGGCAGCATCAAAAATATGAATGAGTACAATATGTTTGTTGCGAACATCATATTTGACAGAATTTTGATGATGTCCGAGAATTTTGACAAAAAGTGCATGATGTTCAAGAATGCTGAAAACGCTGTCACATGTCGTGCTTGAAAATTCTGTGCACGATGTTAATTTTGCCATTTATTTTGGAGGTATCCCTGTTGAAAACTACATTACAATTATTAACTCTGCCCATCAGATTTTCATCATAAATCATATTTTATGTCTCGGATGTCTTTTTTTTTTCATGTCATTCAGTATGACTAATTTTCAGACCTTGGTCCGAAGAGAAAAATCCCGGAGTGTAGCCTTTCTGTGGAGGGGCTCATGAATACCGAGTAAAAAAGAGGGTGCACTATTTGGGTTGATGTCAACGGTCAAACAGGCCAAGAACCAGGCCCCGGTTCAGGCTCTGGCGCAGGCGTACCAACAGCTCTCACAGCGGCTACCATGCTTGAAATTATCCTACTGATAGCTAAACTAAAAAGGCTGTTAAAATGCTGACGATTGTGACGCCTTGTTCTCTAAGAAGCACCCGCATTTTCTCACTTGAAGTTAAATCACTGTCAATCACCGCAGTAATCGTTTCTTTAATTTGGTTAATCTGCGTACAAATCTGATCGGTGTTTCTGTTAATAACTTCTAATCGGCCATCTCTTTCCACTAGTAAATCATCCAACTGTTCTTGAAGTTCTGCACAGTCTGCATCAGTTGCAGCTTCTTCTAATTCTTTCTTGATTTGTTGAATCTTTTCGTCTAACTCGTCCAATTTACTCTGGCTTAAAACCAGCTCGCCTTTCACCGTTTGTAGAGATTCGTCTAAGGCTAGTAACTCTCAGTAATTTAATCCTTCCGTCTGCGCTTCCCAATTTTCTGTGAGCTGTTCTACGATGTTGCTTACTTGATTGGCTGCTCTAGGTAGTTCTTCCATTTGAACTATTTCAGGATTAATGAATTTTAACATTTTGGCCGTTTTTGCTATTTTTCTGCCAACCTAGTTCTTCTCCAACAAATCTCGTCCCCAGAAGGCCATCCAGCCGCCCTGGTATTTTTGGCTATCGTGTCCAGGTTTACAACTAAATTGGGACTTCTTTTGTCAGTAAATTGTACTTCCTTACTAAACCCCGGAAGCGCTTTAAAAAGATAAACCGCGACATTTTCGATATTCAAAATTTTGTTAATTTGGTAAATTTGGTACGTCTGGTCGACCGGCAAGTTTGAAAAATCTATAGAAATTGTCTACAGTCGGATTGGTTCTAAATATAGCTCTGGCTCTATTTAAGCTATCTTCTTTAGCTGATATTGCCGGTTGACCCTCTGTGAAACTTGTTTCTTCTCTATCAATGGTGTTGTCCAATTCTTCTCGTTAACCTCGATCCAACAGAGGCATTTCTTCTGGTTCGAATCTGCCTTCTGCCATGTTACTTTATAATAAACCCTTTTTAACCGGTGGGGAAACTGGCTGGTAAGATACCCTGCGCCACGAGCCAACCCTGCATAGCCAATGCACCTGCCCACACCGCGGTTAATTTGGTAGCGTCTTCTACCGACAACTGATCCAAATTGGGTGCTTTAATTTTCAATAATTTATTACTCAGCATAGCGTATCCCATTGAAATGAGGCTAATATCCCATTGAGGCTAATAACAGCACCGTGATATACTGTGTTGGCAATCCCGTTTACGTCGATCGATTTTGCATTACTCATGTTTTAATGTATATGGTTTTTAAAATTACTCCTAAAATTTCCAGTGCAGGTACCGTGTTTTCTTTTTCAAAAACAAAACTAAAGCTATTCCTCCGACTACTAAACTGCCTGTAATCAAATTTCTATTTTCTGCAATGAATTGACAAATCTTACTTTCGGATTTCGTCTCTGACTCTTACTCGCCGACTTTTAAGCGGGCAAGTTGCTGTTTCATCTTCTTGTTATGTTCAGGTAATGTTTTACCCTGTTTTGGTTACTGTTGGGACTTGGCTCTTGGCTGGACTCGGTGCTGGAGTCCGTGGTGGTTGTTCTGTTGACATCTTTTACAATAACAGGATTCTTAATAATAGCCAAGTGTTTTGTTGTAATCAACATGGCTACCAAATTTCACTGAGTAGGTGCCCCATAGTCTGACTAATTATTGGGTCGTTGTTCAGGTCTTTCGTTAAATCTTCTTCCGATTTCAGATCGACGTTGAATCCAAGGAATTCGATAGGTGTGGCTATGCTTAAAATCCGCGCGTATCAACTTAGAATCGAATTTCCCAAAGCATTTACAATTTCTTTGCCAAAGCACACCTCGTACAAGTTGAACAGCTTTTCTTGTTCTGCTGGGGTAAGTGATTCTATCTCTTTCTTAGAATACTCTTTACCTACATATTTGTTAGAATTGCCTGAGGCTATGACTGAACATAGTCGGCCTTTGATGTTTGGTTTAGGTTCGACGGATTCTGTTTTTGCATTAGAACTGAGGATACTTTTGATGTCATCCATTTTAATATATACGTTTTAAATTTGCTGAACGTTTGCTTGACAGATAAATATTCCCATGTATAAAACATCAACAAGTTAATTGTAATCACTAGCTTGATAACTATTTGAATTGTAGCATAGCTATTATTTAATCAAGCAAAATAAAAAAATGCTACAGTCGAGCTGCATCAGCCCAACTGTAGTATTTAAAAACAAATTTTAAGCAAATGATAATTAACTTCTTTCTAGTTCATCTGTTGTTTTAATTTGTCAGACTTCCTCTCGTAATTACAACTCAAGCAACACAAAATGCAATTAGATTTAATATGTCCTATTGAATTATCTAATCGTTTGATAGTACGATAGACAGATTGCTTATTTAAAAATTGCAGCTTTACGGGTACCTTACAATCTTCACAAAAGCAATACTCATAATCTTCAATTAATCCGTGGCAAAAATCTGTATCGATAAACTGGTCTGGGTCAAATCTGTTGTATTTTTGTCGTTTTTGCAGCAATCATTAACCCTAACCCCCTAGGGTGTATGTAAAATCGTATCGAAATTGGAGGATTTGGGATTGTTAGGGTTAATCCACCAACGAATTGTAACTTTGATCGGATCATTGCAGAATTTACATTGGTATCTTATTTCCTTACGCTCACAAATAGAGGCCCCACCGCGTTTGATGCATAGATGATTTTGTTTGCCGTGGGGACACTTACAACGCTCATTGGAAATTTTCGTCGACTCGTTACAACTGACACAACCCGCGCATATTTTAAAAAAAATATTTTTGTTAATTACAAAAAAATTCCAATTTTTTAAATTTATGGCATCTATTACAAACTTTGCTTTCCAACTTAACCACTTCGGACCGGGGCATTTTTCAACGTTGAGGATGCTGGGCTGGCATGACTATCAT
>NW_019091717.1:41110-144378 GCF_001949145.1 Acanthaster planci | reverse complement strand
GTAGCTGATGAAAGGACAAACAAGTCAATGAAGTGATTAAATTTACACCACTGATATTCACTGACGCTACTTATTTTATTTCTTAGTTTATATCAGAGTGGAAATTCTATACTCTGTAACATCATAACTAAAAGGGTGTTTCATGGTCAAAGTTGCAGATTTGATTGGCAGTCCAGTCTTTTGTGAGCACAATCCCGTGCTATCTACAGTGCGAATAATCGACTTCTCACACAGATCACGACAATCATTGCGGGTTACGTTGACGAGTTGACTGCCATGATTGTGATTTCACTCAACGGAGATGATGCCTGTTGATCTCTAGCCGGTCTTTTAGAAATAAGGGCAAAAAACTTTCTTGCTGGGCCGTAAACTTAAACCTCTCCTTCCCGAAAAACAACAACCAAAAAACAGTCTATCGATATGCACTTGTAATAAGTTGTATGTCACCTCTGTTTTCAGGATTTGGTTCACAACGTCTGGTGGGCCGTAATGCACTTCATTTCGGCCTGTATCATGGCAGACTTTGCTGCCAAGTTTGGAGCAGCGTTACCGTCTGGACAGTATCAAGATAACTACGGATGCTCGGCTTTTGCTGCTGTGAGTTAGATTTCAAGTGGACCGATATTTAAATGAAGATGACCAACCATCATCACTTGAACATGATCAAATCTGATGCAAAGCAACGTCAAACGTGAAAGTGTTTAACCAAATGTACGGAAGTACGGAAGGGCCACTTGCAAAAAAAAAAATTTGAGTTGTTATCAAATAAATAAAATAATATTAAGTGAAATCGTTGAATGTGTATCTCGCCGCGGCAAGTTATAAGATCTTGCAGCGGCGTCAAATTGATATCCCGCCGCAGCAAATATTTCAGTAGTTTCATAAGTATGGTGTACTATTTACGACAAACATTTCTCTCTCTCTCTCTCTTGCCTCCCTCCAGGCGACACAACCAGACGACGCGACGGCACGACGGCTCCCTTGCGTCGTGCCATCGCGTCGGACCGTCGCATTTTTGCCATTTCGTTCGTACACACACGACGTGTCGCGTCGTGCGTCGCGTCGTGCCGTCGCCCGTCGCGTCGTTCCGTCTTAGGTCCTTTCCTTGTGGCATTTTTTCTGCCTTAATGTCGCCCCTTCCGTTGCGTCGTGCTGTCGTGTCGTACGTCGTGTCGTGCATCACGTCGCCTGAAGCGCGACACGACGGGCGACGGAACGACGCGACGCACGACGTGTGTGTACAAACGAAATGGCAAAAAGGCGACGGTTTGACCCGACGGCACGACGCAAGGGAGCTGTCGTGCCGTCACGTTGTCTGGTTGTGTCACCTGGAGGGAGGCGAGAGAGAGAAATGTTTGTCGTAAATAGTACACCATACATAAGTCCTATTCAACGTGCCGTTTTCAAACGTGTTTTTTGGGTGAAATGCAGTGAAATTTGGTTTTAGATTGCTACTTGGAACAAAGGGGGATGTTACACACGGAGGTAGGAACCGGGGGGCGGGGGCCAGTCCGTCCCCCCCCCCGAAATACAGTGGGGGCTAGGCCCCCCTTAAAAAGTTCTGTAATTTGCATTCTCAGAGGGGAAGTTTTAGAGTGGATAGTATTTGTAGCTGTGTGTGATAATTTTAGTTAGATCCCATTGGAAACTGGAAATTTTGATATTCACTGTCAATCAGGATCTTGCGGTTCCTGTCCCTCCCGCGCCCAATAACGACGAGGAGTCCCATTTCGAAACGGGCTTCCAGAGCTCACGGTGAGGTCCGTTTTCTCGGTGTCTCCGCGTATTTCCAATGGAGCGAAGCCGTAGACCTAGCTCGACAACAGATTCGGATGCAACTGGTACCCTTGTCTGCATTATTTTAAGTTCTTCCTATAATTTCTACGCTCCCGAGGCTCCACGACAGTCTCCGCGTAGAAATAAATCCCACAATGACACACCCTCGAATAAACATGACTTTGTGTTTTATCGAAAGCACCCTAAGTTTATTCCCAAAATCAATCTATACTAGAGAGCATCTCTGAATGAGATAGAGCCATCACTTCTTATCCAAAAAGCTACTTTCTTGGAATGTTTTAATAGTTGAGGCAAAGTAAGATTGTGTTCACTATTACCACTCATTTTAGGGGCATTCCTCAAGTAAATAAAAGTTTTACTGAAACACATCTCCGTGCACTATTGTGGCGGAATCCTCCCATAGACTCGCCAGCGTTGTCGTCCACCTGGGGCAGGCGACTTCCTTCGGGCGAACCTGGGAAAGGGACGTACCCTGAGTAGGGCCTCGGCCTCCTACGAGCAGTCTAATACTAAAGGCCAGGGGAGCAGACTCGTTGCGGGGCAGTCTACCGCCGGGCACACTCTCTCGCGCTCACCACACACGAACAAAGGGGTTGGTTACAAATAACTCANATAGCTGATGAAAGGACAAACAAGTCAATGAAGTGATTGAATTTACACCACTGATATTCACTGACGCTACTTATTTTATTTGCTAGTTTATATCAGTGTGGAAATTCTATACTCTGTAACATCATAATTAAAAGGGTGTTTCATGGTCAAAGTTGCAGATTTGATTGGCAGTCCAGTCTTTTGTGAGCACAATCCCGTGCTATCTACAGTGCGAATAATCGACTTCTCACACAGATCACGACAATCATTGCGGGTTACGTTGGTGAGTTGACTGCCATGATTGTGATTTCACTCAACGGAGTGTTGATCTCTAACCGGTCTTTTAGAAATAAGGGCAAAAATCTTTCTTGCTGGGTCGTAAACTTAAACCTCTCCTTCCCGAAAAACAACAACCAATAAACAGTCTATCGATATGCACTTGTAATAAGTTGTATGTCACATCTGTTTTCAGGATTTGGTTCATGACGTCTGGTGGGCCGTAATGCACTTCATTTCGGCCTGTGTCATGGCAGACTATGCTGCCAAGTTTGGAACAGCGTTACCGTCTGGACAGTATCATGATTACTACGGATGCTCGGCTTTTGCTGCTGTGAGTTAGATTTCGAGTGGACCGATATTTAAATGAAGACGATCAACCATCATCACTTGAACATGATCAAATCTGATGCAAAGCAACGTCAAAGTGTTTAACCAAATGTACGGAAGTACGGAAATGCCACTTGCAAAAAAAACCCCAAAAAAACCTTTGAGTTATCAAATAAATAAAATAATATTAAGTGAAATCGTTGAATGTGTTATAAGATCTTGCCGCGGCGTCAAATTGATATCCCGCCGCAGCAAATATTTCAGTAGTTTCATAAGTATGGTGTACTATTTACGACAAACATTTCTCTCTCTCTCTCTCTTGCCTCCCTCCAGGCGACACAACCAGACGACGCGACGGCACGACGGCTCCCTTGCGTCGTGCCATCGCGTCGAACCGTCGCATTTTTGCCATTTCGTTTGTACACACACGACGCGTCGCGTCGTGCGTCGCGTCGTTCCGTCTTAGGTCCTTTCCTTGTGGCATTTTTTTCTGCCTAAATGTCGCCCCTTCCGTTGCGTCGTGCTGTCGTGTCGTATGTCGTGTCGTGCATCGCGTCGCCTGAAGCACGACACGACGGGCGACGGAACGACGCGACGCACGACGTGTGTGTACAAACGAAATGGCAAAAAGGCGACGGTTTGACCCGACGGCACGACGCAAGGGAGCCGTCGTGCCGTCACGTTGTCTGGTTGCGTCGCCTAGAGGGAGGCGAGAGAGAGAAATGTTTGTCGTAAATAGTACACCATACATAAGTCCTATTCAACGTGCCGTTTTCAAACGTGTTTTTAGGGTGAAATGCAGTGAAATTTGGTTTTAGATTGCTAATTGGAACAAAGAAGGATGTTACACACGGAGGTAAGAACCGGGGGCGGGCGCCAGTCCCCCCCCCAAAAAAATACAATGGGGGCTGGGCCCCCCTTAAAAAGTTCTGTAACTTGCATTCTCAGAGGGGAAGTTTTAGAGTGGATAGTATTTGTAGCTGTGTGTTGGAAACTGGAAATTTTGATATTCACTGTCAATCAGGATCTTGCGGTTCCTGTCCCTCCCGCGCCCAATAACGACGAGGAGTCCCATTTCAAAACGGGCTTCCAGAGCTCACGGTGAGGTCCGTTTTCTCGGTGTCTCCGCGTATTTCCAATGGAGCGAAGCCGTAGACCTAGCTCGACAACAGATTCGGATGCAACTGGCCCCCTTGTCTGCATTATTTTAAGTTCTTCCTATAATTTCTACCCTCTCAAGGCTCCACGACAGTCTCCGCGTAGAAATAAATCCCACAATGACACACCCTCGAATAAACATGACTTTGTGTTTTATCGAAAGCACCCAAAGTTTATTCCCAAAATCAATCTATACTAGAGAGCATCTCTGAATGAGATAGAGCCATCACTTCTTATCCAAAAAGCTTCTTTCTTTGAATGTTTTAATAGTTGAGGCAAAGTAAGATTGTGTTCACTATTACCACTCATTTTGGGGGCATTCCTCAAGTAAATAAAAGTTTTACTGAAACACATCTCCGTATACTATTGTGGCGGAATCCTCCCCTAGACTCGCCAACGTTGTCGTCCACCTGGGGCAGGCGACTTCCTTCGGGCGATCCTGGGAAGGGGACGTACCCTGAGTAGGGCCTCGGCCTCCTACGAGCGGTCTAAAAGAGCGCTGGGACGGAAGGGGAAGACCGCACGCAAGCCACGCGGTTATATACCCGCGCCGGGTACCAACACCCAACACAATTTGTGCGCAACACGAGGAGCTTGAGCATGAGTACCAGCGTCCATAAACTTCTGTAATGCTTACAACTGGCCAATAATTAACTGTCCCGCTACACTATTTTAAACTTAAAGATTTAAAGCTTATGCATGTCACCAAGTTTGTGATGTTATCTTTGGCAAAGCTTTATTGCAACTGGTCTGTGCACAAAAATTTAAGATTTTTTTTCTTTTCTTAAAAGAAAACCTTTAGACTTTCCAATGCTTACTTTAAGGTGACCACCATTCCCTTTAGCAAAATGTGGGTTCTTGATTTTGTTTCTTTTATTGCTTCTGTGAGACACTTTTCCTGTTACGAGTTTACAAAAGATCACCTTCATAACGTGCAGTTTAAGATATGTCATTTTTTGTTTGAAAATTTAATAATTACATCAGATCTTACGATAATTAACTTACCTTTTTTTAAACTGTCAAACATGGATTTGATTTCAAAATAGCGATTGCTCAAAAAACCTTCCAGAGAGGCTTATGCACTATAGAGCACGAAACCTTACAAAATTTGCCGACCCCACACCGTACAGGTTTCGTGCTACGCGCTCACAATCACATGCATCATTGAACTCCCCACAAACAGATTCCACTTTCTGCCCCCCCCCCCGGTAGAATCATCTTCCTACTTGCCTGTTACATTTCATCCAAGCTTGATTCCCAACACAAAAGGAAACAAAAGATATCTCTTTTGGGGTATGAATTTCCCTATCTGCAAGTGGGGTAGACGACTTTGACTCCCTGGTAGACTGCCTGTTGAAAGGGTTACGGTGCCTTTTCATTTATACTTTAAATAATCCTATTTACATAAACGCCGTGAAGGGGGACCCTGAAAAGAAAGAAAAAAAAACAAGAAAAAAGAAAACAGCCAAAGAAATGAAAATTAGAAATGAAATAGAACATAATTATTTGCTTGAGAGAAAAAACACCAAACCTTCCCGCAGTTAAATGTTATGGTTTTAACTAGACAGTTTGCCCCTCCCCCCATGCTGGCGACGCCCATGCATATTTTTAGCAAATATGTGTTGCCATTTCGGACAACACCTTGATGTTGATACCATTCTAACATTAAAATGTGCTATGATTTAGGAGAGATTTCAGTAGCAAAAAATGAAAGTGAAAACGAACCTAACACACACCTTTTCATCAACAGGATTGAAATCCCCAGGGCTTTTGACCTCACATCCATGCTGTCACATCCCCGGTTACTAACAACCCCGTGGACATAACCTTCGGCAGTTATTTACAGTCTCACGCAAAATAAATCACCAGTTGAACGATATTTTACGGAAACCTATTTACAAATTTATTATTTAAAAAACTATTTACAATCTCGTTGTTATAGTTACATGATATGATTTGCGCCCGGGACTTTTGGGGTTTGAATGTTATAGCTGCACAATTTATATAAAGATTAATTGAACATACAACTATAAAGGATTCTTGCTGGCTCTGCAGCGATGGTAAGTTTTCTTCTTGGCCGGACAGGAACTCTCGGGCTGTCTTGCTGCTGAGAAGCCTACGGGACACAACACCGGCCTAACCCTCTCGGACACCGCCGGTCGAGTTGACACTGGTGTTTCCTCCCTTACTCACAGAAGAACCTTCCACTTGACTTCATTAAGTCCTTCAGCTCAACTGGCTGGCTCCTCGCAGTTCTCAGTCTCAATTACAGCGAAATCATCGAGGCTGGCAAGACGTACCCTCTCCTCGGACTCTCCGACGCAAGTGTCCTCTACACCCCGAAAAGTTTCTAAACCCCACCAAAGTTTCTACCTACGACACCCTCAATCCTTTTGTTGTGTAACCCTGGTGACCTTCCAAGAAAGGACTTAAGCAAGAATCGAGCTCTAGGCTATCCAATGGCGTTTGTCTGTTCTTCCCGCGAAACTGTGTAGTTTAAATAAAAATACTGCCTAAAAAAACACTGGCCAAATAAAATCATCAATTTTTTTTCTTTCAACACACAACTCGTGTTAACTTAGAATATGTTTGGCTCCTTTGCGTAAATGAAATAAGAGGTATTTCTCTCAATTAATTAATCTCACCTCGTGACACATACGTTTATTTGTCACAAACCATCCATGCAGTGCAGGGCGCTGGGAAGGGCAAATACATAACATATTTTTTGGTCGAGAACTGACTGGATGGAATCTGTAACATCTGAACACGGGTCGACTCTTCCGGCTTGGTGCGCATGACAGATGTGCAGTTATACTGTTTTTGGTTCGAGCGTCCAAAGCTGTGATGTGTTTCATGCGTTTGGTTTGTAGAAGTACTGTTTTTAATCTCCCATTTTAAGAACTATAAATTAATAAATCTCGACCGATAAAAGTTCAAAATTTAATGTAACTTGCAAGTCCACTTGCTTGTGTTCAGCACTAGGAAAATGAAATCTTAATGTGGAAATTCACACCACAAAATAAGATTTCGTTGTCTTTGTCTTGGAAAACAGGCTTAGTTGAAATGTAACATCCATTTTTGTTCCAATTAGCAATCTAAAACCAACTCCCAATGCATTTCATCCTAAAAATATATTTGTAAACAGTGCACTGAATAGGACTTATGAAACTATTGAAATATTCGCTGTGGTGAACTATCAATCGCGGAAAGATCTTATAACTCACCGTGGCGAGATAGTATCATCCTGAAAATTCTTTTTGAAAGTGGCCCTTATACGCTTCCGTACTTGCGTGCTTCAATGCTTCCGTACAAATGCTTTTCTAGTAGTTTTTATGGGACTTAGGAGGTACAGGTCCCAAGATGGAATTCGGGCGGCTTTCTCTAGCTTCGCCACAATCTAGGATCGCCATCACTGATCTCTGCTCTATTTTCATCGCTGCAGGTGCTTGGATTTGCTCTGACGGCCCTCTACTTAGTGAGCGCAGCTTTCAGTTTAGACAAGCTAAAAACGAAAAGGACCGTCATCCCCACTACACACGTCGCTACCCAGGACTCCCCACAAGACTCCTTACACTTACAGGTCTATCACAGGGTACCCCACAGCACCTTCCACAGGTTGCTCACCAGGATGCCCCACAAGACTCCTTACAGGATCTATCACAAGGTACCCCACAGCACCTTCAACAGGATGCCCAACAAGGCCCTCCACCCCCTTATTCACCCTGCCCTTTAGGAGACCGTGATTTGTTACAACCCCACTTCCATCAACCTGTACGTATGTAGGGGTTATAGGGTCAGGATAGCCGCAGCACCCAAAAATCGGCTAGTAAGGATTTTAATTCGGTGTATAAGCCAGACCGGCGTATGAGCCGTACCACAGTGCTCACGATCCAACCAGGAGGGTTATCGTGCTGCATGCTGAAGCGTCAGTACAGCATACAGTAGGTCAATGGTTCCATTGAACAAGCAATCCTAATAAATCTAAGCAGAGTGCGAACAAGCGCCACCATTAAAAAGGAATTTTAAGTCCTCCAAAATGAATGATTTTTGCGGGCTGCATGATTGACCATGCACCAGCTCTTTGTACAAATGATATTGAAGGATGTGGCCTGCCATTTTCCATTGGTATGATGTCACAGGTAATAATGTGTGACTGAAACAAGACAAAAGAAGTAAAGCATATGTTCAGCATTTTGGTCTGAATGTTTGAGGTGCCAAGTATGATGAAAATATCACATTAAATCTAGGATTTTTCAGTATTTCAAAATTACCCAAATATTTCACCTTATATGTCAAACAGCTTTGCTTTTTGGATCAAAAATGTAGAAGCACTCAGGATGTGCCAAATCACAGAGTATGGACATAATGGCTGTATTGTTTTGTGAGATGTCACAGAAAGAAATAAGGTGGTCATTTCTTACCAAATGTTGAGGGTCATTCTATACCTGATAATGTCATTATGACATCCAGCTTGTAGGCACATCTTTGGAATAGGGTTGATGTAAAGTCATGTAACCCTGCCCCCCTCTGGATAGTCGCTGCCAGGCGCTTTGAAACCTAATGATAATTTACACGGAGGGGTTGAAAAGTTTGATGGAAAAGTTATGATCTGGACCTCATCTAAGCCACAAGTTACTTATAAGTGGAGTGTATAACCAACTCTTGGCTTGTACATGCTACACACTACATGACAATCTTTTTTTCTGTGATGATTGGTAAGCTTGAGTTCAGCATGAGCCCCGAGTTAGTTCCAGTTCACAAGAGAACCTATACGAAGTCATTCCAAAGTTCAATATTCCAACTGTATGTTATAGTCGGTTTAATTTATATTACTTGCATCACCTGTAAACAACATTTACCTACTATCTTTCTGAATTCACCGAATGTTGGCAAAGCAACAGAATGGAAAACATACAACGCTGTATCTAAGCTTTAAAAAACTTTTCTTTTTTCTCAGTTAAATTCGACACCACACAAATAATGTAAATAGTCTCAAACATTAAAAAAGATAACAAATTTTAATCAATAAGTCTTATATGTATGTCACCAATTGCTCCAGGTCCAGTGAAAAAAGTGAATAAAGTGAGAGTTTGTCTAGACACAAATTCTTGAAATAAAAACGTGACAAACTACAAAATATTTAGTGTCTTTCAATGACAGTGCATTGCTTAGCATACAGTTTCAATAGAATTCCAAAACATCACCTATGGCAGAGACGCCGGACAACATGACGCCTTGGAAAAACCAGTTTACTTCTCCCCAAACACGACCTGAAAATTTCATACACCACATAAATCCTAATAATTAACATGACAGTTAAACTTCAACCATGTGCCTAGAATTGGAGGACAGCCTCATCCAATCCTCCACCTTGCGAGCATTTCTCCCCAGTTGTGCACACTGCTGTGAAAGTGGTTCAAAGAAAGCAAAATGCACGTAAATGAAGACTGGAGAACTGTGTTTCAAAACCAGTTGGAGCCATTTCCATCGTTCATTGACCTTGGCAGGATTTCCACTCCAAAATGTCCACTCATAAGAACGTAAGATGAATGAACAATGGTTGTCGTGAAATGTGTTACTTGCAGGTTCCATGCACAAGTTGCCCTAAACAGTAACAAAGAGAAACAGAGAGATTCCCCCAACTCTTTGAAGGTTAAAGTGTGCGTGTGGTCCCTACATACAACTATGAAAACAAGAAAGTATGCACATGAAAAGAAAAGCTGCAAAAACTATCGAGATGGCTTACAAAGCTGGCGACAATGGAAAGTTTTCCAAAATTAACAATAATTTTCCATGACAGAAATGATTTTTAATGGAAAAGAAGTTAGCCCAATTATCCAAACATTAACTCTCGAAGAATGCACAAGGACGCCGCCATGTTGCTTGCATGCTACAAATAACTAGTACCGATAACCGGTTGTATGTTCCCGGCGTTCGAGCGGCCAACCCATGAACAGCAGATTGAGCTGTTTGTTAACATACGAGAACAAGCCGCCTGAACTCAGCCACTACTATCAAGTTGTCAGTACCATCTATGTCTCCTATCCAGGACCAGTGGGATATTTTGAGTGTACACCAAAACAATCCCATAATGCTGGAGAATCTTAAAAATTTCAAAGACTTAAACACTGGTAAACCATAGGTTGATATGCACCATCCCTGGTCTTGCTGTGATTGAGCGATCCTTAAGTCTATCTCAAATTTCACTTCCCTTTTTTGAAATGATCTATCACAACTGTGAATTAGAAAAGGCAATTGACTGGCAGTAGAATTATCAACAAATTGCACAAACAGATCGACTGAGTGTACAGATCAAGTGATCACACAGATCGCCTAATCGTGCCCAACAAATGCATTTGCTTAACAAGAGTAGGTCGTTGGCCCCAGTGACAAACAATGTATATTTCTTAGGAATGGTTATCAGCTGATGTTTATTTAGTAAAAAACTCTGCGCAGTAACATGCTCTTACTCAGTGACTCAATGAAATAGAGCCAAAGTTAGGTCCCCCCCCAAAAAGACAGAAAAACAACACCAACAAACTGGGAAATCTGATCAGTGGAGATTTCAGTTCTTGGGTGTGCGATGCTGATCTCAGAGACCTTTGAGGTGTTGCTTTGCTTCTCCCAATGCCTGTATGCACAGAGAAGGAGAGCAAAAAAGCCATCAATGCATTTTAATGCAAACATCTTTAAAACCTCCATTTGGATAATTGTAAATATCAAAACCTTTTGGAACTATTTTTCCTTTGTCCCATCTGAAATTTGTCTTTTCTGAGCATTTTTTTTTAAAGAGGAATTCAAAAGGTTTAATATATTTTGACATTTATTGGGGGTTTTGATATAGATTGGCCATCCAAAAACTAACACACAATGGAGTTATTAACAAAAACAGTGGACAAGAGGAAAAACAGGCATTTTCTTTACCGGAGCAATTTGGGGCAAAATCTGAATAACATGAAGTCAAATCTCATGTTCAAATGTATGTCGAGCTGACAATATCATTTGGAACACATTTACACACAATGCACATACAATGTACATTTGGCTGTCGGATGGGCCTTCTGTGGGTATATGCATGCATGTCTTCCCCATGTTGTCACTGAAATAATCAAGTTCCTGTCGTGACATTGATGATGGATTCAATCCCTAAGAAAGTGACAAACTCATAGATCCCGGGATGATGGCTTGGGACCTGCTGTTGGGTCTGTGGTGCCGACCTGAATCTGATACATCAGTATGAACGTGACCCTGCTGAAAAGCACTGCAGTACAGGCTACCAGTGAGGCGGTCCATGAGTATCCCCTCATCACTTTCTTAAATTACAGTTGCTTCTGAAGATACTGGATTCATCTGAACAAGTCCACAATTTTTTTTGCACATCACCTATCTGAGTTTAAAATCTAGCCTCATTGTCCAGGCAATGTGACTATGTTATTGCATAACGTGGCAGAAACCTGGAGAACGGCCAAGTCTGATTTTGGGAGGGCATATTCCCCGAAACCAACTTCTACATTTTCATGACAAGATATGCAGAAAATCACCCTTTAAACATGAAGAATGAAAGAATCAAAGTGGACGAGAACATTCCGTTTTGAGCTTGCCTCTACCACACCACTTGCATAAACAAGCACCCTATAAATGTTCAGTATTCATTTTGCATCTCAAGATAACATTCAAGGGTCACCTGCATGTCATTAATACATAAGGAGTACTTCTGAAATTGGCAATAAAAGTTCATGGGGGCCCATGTCTTTGATCGTAACTATGACAACTGTGCTGTTTTTATGTATATTTTAGAAGATGGTCTTATCACATCTCTTGAAAGGCTCGTTTGCAAAAAACAAGGTTCCGTTTGACTGTTAAAGGTTGTAGAGAGTTAGTCGGAATCCATAGAGAATTTTCGGAGAAATTGTACCCTCTGCAGTTGAAATATATACATGTATATAAAAATAAATCTATATACATAGCAATTTCACATTAAGACAAATTGAAGTGGACTGAACGACAGTTTCAAGACAACTGATAAAGGACATGTAAGAAAAACAGCAACTGACCCGTTTGTCTTCATCTTTCTTGCAGTCATACTCTAGTAACTTGTTCAGGTAGACTCTGGCCTGTTCCTTGTCGTTCACCTTCAGGTATGTCCTGCCCAGCATCAGAAGATTCTTACTGTAGAAACCAGGACTGACTGTAGGGGGGAAAATGGGAAGGGCGGTGCTCACGGTTTCATTAAGGATTGAAATAGATGCTTGTCCCTTTTGAGCCAAGGTGAAAAACTGCCTGTCCTCTCCAAGGGACATTTCTGAAACTGACACCCCTTGGTGCTGTCTAAAGACGTATTTCCACTGCACCCGATATTATGGAAGGAAACCCGAAGACTTGACCACCAGCATTTAAGATGCGCATAACAAAGGGACTGGTAAATACTGAACTAGCAAATACTGCCCCCAATTTTGCCTGCCCTTGAGTCAGGTGGCTAGAAGAGACACTGCCAATGCTGACAGTTTATACTTGTAGATAAACTGGACTGCGACCATAAGACTTAGATCAGGCTGTTTTCTGAAATCTGTGGACTGCCAGGTATTCTAAATGTGGTCAGAATGAAGGAGATTTGGGTTGCAGAGATGGATTAATTCAGCACAAGGGGGTGCTGTTTCAGATGACTGGACCGGACAACATCTGAGGTGGTATGTGCCACCGACTGGTTGCAGCCAGTTGTAGCACATGAGTCCACAGGAAGTGACTGCAACTGCTAAGCCAGTGGCTTCCATTGGCACATGTATTCTTTCTAGCTGCAGCCAACATTCGGTTAAGGCTAACACTGGGTGGTACTCTTAATCAAGGCCTCTTTGTGTTGACACTAACAAAACTTACTCCACTAAGAGAAATGACTTTGTTAACGAAGCTCCACCCTGTGAAATGAAACATTCCATCTATCACCAAATGTATTTTTCAGGTGCAACATTCAATATTTCTTGTCAACAACGCTTGAATAATATTTCATGAAGTTACAGATGGAACATTCTATTCCCGTAGGTGAAGCTTGAGTTCGTCACTCAGAAACCTTTTAATGGTGACTTCATTGCTACAGACAGAAACCTTACTTACTTTCTTCCCCTTTCTTGAAATGTTCAAGGGCCTGTCAAAATTGAAAAAGAAAACTTCCTAATTCCTACTATCTTCATTTGCACTCAAAGAAGATATAAATAGAAAACAGTAGGTATGTCACATTATACAACACCTGCATATAAATCCCCGTCATCTGATTGGTGGATCGTTAATCACATGGCATGCATTATTTATTTCAACACACAGCATGCACACGACGTGTACACACACGCACTTTAAGTGCATGCAGAGTGGAAAAAATTTATAACAACTGTGCATTAGAAACGAATAACGAGCACCCCGGATGGATTACACTGCAGCTTGTAGTGGCGCAAGTTTCTTTATGGCAAAGTGACGAGCGATCAAGCTCCACTGTTCACAATGCTAATAATAATAAATAATTCAAATAATTATAAGAACTTGTTTTTGCAAGGAATACTGGTGATGCTAACATAAGGAAACACATAAAGAGCTGCCAAATGATTGAACAAGCTCGGAATTATGTTGACAAAATTACGGATTCACCACTGGACAACTTCCAGTTTGAATCAGTTAATTAATCCAGCTGTACTCAGAAAATCAAATGACGAGGATTTATACAGGTGTTGTACAAATCAAATAATGAATGTTTTGCATTTGTGCCATGGTAAGAATAACTGTATTCGGTGAGAGATGAAACGGTCTATTGCACTCAGCTTCGCCTCATGGAATGGACCATTTCCTCTGTCACCTCATGCAATTACTCTTACCATCGCATTCTGAAACATTCATTGTTTGTATACTGTCATTATGGGCTCCTAAAACCTGGGGCTTTTGCAATTATTATAAAAAGTACAAGGTAAAAGATCATGTAATGTATAAATCAAATCAAAATAAATTAGGTAAATGATTTTGTTGAAATGTTTACCAACTCCAAAAAAAAACCAAACCAACAAAAACACAACCCCAAAACATTTATAAATGAAAACAGTAGACAACCCTGTCTTTTCAGTTCAGCATTATCTTTTGTGTAGCTCAAGAACCAAAGTGCATGTAAGATGCTCATTCAAATCTGAATTGTAAAATTCCAAAGCAGTCGACAAACTCACTTCTTCATAGGTTGAAGTTGGCGGGGAGCCAAATATGACAGCTGCTATCTTGCGCTGGTACCAGGGCATCTCAGCAAATGTGAAACACCTACACAGACAGCAAAATGAGGGCCATCGATCAGAGACGGAAGGGTGAGATTTACACAAGGTATTGCTAACAATGTGTTACATGAGCCAAGCGGCGTGTTAAAACAACCTGGAACAGTGGTGATGTCAGTTATGTCTACTGTGTGGCTAAGGCTCAGTGTTTGCCATTGGAACACTGTGGAGAACAGCTGTAGCCATACAGAACAGTACCTATTACAAATGCGACGTGAGTTACAAGATAAAAATGCATCTCTCTTTCATTGGCTGGAGGCTGGTGAGGTATTACCATGCCCATTTTTAGAAGAATTCAAATACATTCGTTTACTGTTACAGGGGTCAAAATTGACCTTTCCTTCCTGGTAGCCAGCAGGACCAGTACTTCGCATTGCCACTGGTCCAGCTGAAAGTTCGGTGGTCCTACCAGAACCGCACACGCAATCGCATTGAGCAATCCTTGTTAGGGGGCCTACATTTACATTACATGTACATGTTGATATACAGGATAACTTCTTGCAGTCAAGACTAGGGGTGTCTACAAAACGAGTGGATAAGGCTTAGACTTCAGTTTCGCTGGTTCCAGCCATTTTGAAACAACGTTCGAAACCACATGTTCAAAGCTCTGACTGGAACCAGCAAAACCGAAGTCTAAGCTGAATCCACTCGTTTCTGAAACGCTCTAGGTTAGCACAGTGCATGGTGCACACACGTGGCCATACAACGATTTGGATCATTCTTATGTCACGCAGCTAGGTACACGCAGCACGCGAAAATCTAACTGGATCCACCGCGCTACTAATTAGGGTAATATGTACACAGATCTTTTTTCTCAGTTCTTCAATATTTTAGTAAATTTGTCAAGTACATTTTGTACTGGCCCACCAGACCAGTTTTATTAGATAAGCTGGTCCTCCGACTTTTTCTATTGGTCTTGCTCGGGCCAGCAGACCACCGTTAATTTCAACCCCTGTATCATACAGTACAGTCCAACTGTAAGTTAAACTCAAAAGTGGGAAGATTGTTCACACTTTTCCCCATCTGAGAGAATGAACATTCATTTCACAGCTTGTGAAAATTTCCCCCCCGAGTGCCAAAAATTTTCACAACTTCTTTTCACAAGTGGGAAAACTTTTCACAAGTGGGAAAAAATTCACACATTTTTCACAAATGGGAAAATGTTAACACCTTTCACCCAATTGGAAAGAAAATTAACCCCAGCCCCAACAAAATCAATTTTAAAGTGTGAAGTTCACAAGTACATGTAGCTGAACAGTTGCCAAACACATCCCCCAACCACACTTTATTTGTGTTTAATTTACAATTTTTTTAGTAAGAATTGAAAGGAACAAAGTCAGAAGAGCCATTAAATATCACCATACATGTACTTGTTATTTATCTTGGAAAAGCCGTAACAAAAACTGTGGTTAAAATAACTCATGACGTCACAGACAATATCTCAGAAGGCAGTCCGTATCTGCCTGTGTACGGCAGCACATGTAAGGGTACCACATGCGGACACCATGTTGTCTGGCCGCCGTGCATGTATGCCCGGCCATCGTCATTCAGAAAATCACGGTGCACTTCATCGCTCAGCGGTCGAATGCGCCCACATTCACAATCTAAACCTCAATCTTTCTACGGTGTTTCTGACCTATTCTTGTCAAGAATAATACATAGTTTCTTGTACATGTACCAGAAAGCCCTCTAAAATTCCACTTGAAAAAAATGCCTGTTTTTAGCAGATCAAACTTCCAGAAAACTTCACCTCTTTTCGTGGAATTTCCAATGAGGAGTTTGGGCAACTCAAACCCTATCCATTTGTGCAAAATCAATGAAAAATAGTGTGGTCCCTGGGGCTAAAATCAATTTATCGTGTGTACCGGGAGTCGGGCGACCATGTGTTTGTACACAAAAACAATCCTTGCCCACAACACGTGCACAATGGCCCATTTCGGTCCTTACACACACAGCCCAGCACACAACCACAACTCACATCTATTGAGAGTGTGTTTGCTCCGTGCCTCTGATGTCAACGTCATCTAGAATCTAATTGGCCTAGACGAGCAGGTGTTCGCACCAACATTTTCACACCTTTTTCCCATTATTTTCGCAGTTTTCGATTTATTTTTGCACACAGATTTTTCACACGGTGTGCGCAAAGTTTTCGCACAGTGCTATTTTTGCACAGTTTTTCGCCATTTTTTTTCATGCGTTTTCACACTGTTTTTGCACATTTTTGCATCAGATTCACTGCGACTTCGCAGAGGGGAAAAGCAGCAGTCAAAATGCAAAATTCACCTGCAAATGTGAATGACAAGTCTTTTCCCCTCCCCCCGTCCTTTTTCCCAGGCTCAACTTTCAATTGCACTGTACTGTATCTGACTCACCAAAGGCCCATGAGATGCCTGCTAGTCGCATCCATTGGATTCAGATCAATGGCTTTCTGCAGAAAAGATGTCCAAATATGTGTCAGAAAATATGTATTGATGCGAGTGTACTTGCAGTTATGCAAGTTTATATCTTGCTCTAGCGCCCCCTGAAGGCGGTATGAAAATAATCAGAATTCAGAGAATTATTTTTGAAAACGTAGTTCAACGTGTTAACAAAGTGAATGAAAAAAAATTGAAAATCGTTTTTCCACACTGGGGCTGACGGGTTCATATGTTGAAAAGTTTTCACAAAACTAAAGAACAAAAGGACAATGAAGGTCAGAGTTCAAAATTTCTTACACGGATGACTATGAGTTCTTACCTGGAAATGATCCCTGATAACGTATGCATTGGATATCTTCTTTTTAGTTCCTTCAAAGTCTCCAACTTCACTGATGCATATGGCAAACCACTGAAAGGAATTTAAAAAGATGTTATGTTCACCAATTTCACAGAAAGAGCTTAAGAACGGAGACATATTTCACGAAGTTGCTTTTATAGAGAAATTGTCTAAGCAAAGAAATATACCTGCCTGGGAAAATAGGTTACCGGCCACAATGCCATGTGTTATATATTGCTTGTAACTGGTTCTCTGCTGAATTCTGCCTAGCATAGAAATTTGCTAAGCAAAGAGCCAAACTATCTTACAATGTGCATCTGTTATAGCCGGTTGTCATCTCATTTTGCTTAGTCCAAGTATCTTCTAAGCAATATTTTCTGCGGCTCTTTAAAATCGCACCAGTGTTACAACTATGCACCACATTTTTCAGGCCGCATGCATTACCTTCAGGGTTTCAGCTGCGGTGGGCGGCGGCGGGTGGCACCATCCGGTACTGCAAATTTCTGCCCGGCACTCGGGGTTGAAATTGGCTGTGCCACCCAGCACGGATTTTCCAAAAAATGAACTGAAATATTACTGAAAATTTAAATGTACCAATTCGATCGTACATGTATTTCAAGCATCAGAGAGCATTAAGAACTGAATTCACTTTGCTTTGCAATCCAAAAATTTACCCAGCACTAAAATGGTCCTAGCTAGAACACTGGTTACCTTGTGTGAGGCGTAGTTCTGCTCATTGATCTCTAGGCACCGTTTGGCGTGCTCCAGCGCCTCGTAGGTCAGCTCCTTCTTCCGGGCAGCCAAGGTGCTATTCATCTGGGCCACGTCCCGGATGGCTCGGCACAACCGCCACAGCACCTCCTCATTGTTGGAATCCTTGTGCTGCAACAGGAATTCGTAGAGCTCCAGCGGCTTGCAAGCCTCATACAGACGGTCTGCCTCCTCAATGACCTCGGCATCTGTCTTGGTCTGAGTCTGGGGGTCCTTTTCGGCCATTTTCGTGGAATCCGTGGAATCTGCCCGAAACATACATTTCAGAGAACTTGCTCAGCATATTAGCTGGTCACTAAGGACTGAGGAGGATAAGAAAAAGTCAGAACACCTGCAGGGCCATGCGGACACGCTATTTTGTTGTGTAAAAGGATGTAAAAGCATTAACCCTAACCTTCCCAAATCCTCCAAAATCCTTTTCTGCAAAGTGGAGGAATTTGGAAGATTCAGGGTGCATGGCAAAAGTGCATGGCTGATTTCGAAGGATGCCATAAGTGAAGGTCATGGATTAGACCTCATCGTGTTTGTGCTTTGTCGAGCAAAAATGTAGCCTCAACATAGTGACAGGAATTGCCGGAGAATTTTGCAGGATTTGGGAAGTTAGGCACACCTCCAAATGACATTTTCAAGAAATTTTGGAGGATCTTGGGAGGATTTGGGCTGAAGGCAATTTTTTCATGTTGAAAATTGGGGGATTTTGAAGGATTCAGGATGGTTCCTAATAAAAAGGCCTCGATGGATTCACTATTTTCCAAGTCAAGGCAAATTGATGAGGGTATGCGCCAAATTATCAGATGCTGCCTGAAAACCTGTTCCAAAAATCCTCTGCTGGGCCGAAAACCAAGGCACACTTTTTGTACTGTTACACTAACTCTCAAGGAACGTCTGAACATCTCAGTAAACAATAATTGTCAAATATCACAGCACTGCTGAAGATTACTGCATCAATACAGGTACACGCTAAGGGCAATATGGTCTGCAGAACAGTTCCGCAACTCAGAACCTTACAGAATCACCCCCATCAAAGGACCACTGCCACACATGACTTTTAGCCGTTTCCTCAACAACAATATTTGACAGCATAGCCAGACTAAAGCAAAAATATGATAAACAAGTAACTAAAACCAATCCACCGTATTATTCATGCTTAGATGATTTCATGCTGGTAATACCTTTTCAAGTGAACCTTTCATTAACATTTCAACTAAGATACTGCTCTGCTGTTCTTGTTGACCTTCACTGTTTCCCCTCAATCCATGATGCAGATCTGACCTTCGTTTTATCATTGAGGTCACTCCAAACAGTGAACACTTGCAACAGAATGAGCCCAGACATGCGAGGTCAACAAGTGGAATTTAAATCATGAACATCAAGACATAAGAGATAACCTGAATGGTTGAAATTTAAAAAGGGTCTGCAGTTGTCTGATAAATCTCCTTTGAGTATTACCCCTAACACTCCTCAGTCCTACAACAGGTGAAGGATTGAGGAGTGTTAGGGTTAAGGTGGGTGTTTTTCATTCATTAACTCTACTTATCATGATTAATTTGCCTTCTGGAGACCATAAAAAATGACATGTGAAGTTTTAGCATGGAGTACCTGTACAGTGCATTATAATACCAAATGGCTCTCCAATGGCTGCATTGATAAAACATTTGAAAAATTGTTAGCTGTCTCCTTTTTCTGATGTCTGTTGGATTCTTCTTTCTCATTCAAGAAGAAGTCAACATCAGTGTCAGACTTCAATCCAATAGGTCCAATGGTTCATTCCGCTGCAACGCATGTACATGTACATTGTACCTCCAGCAAGGTTTCATATGAGGGTACCAGCATTATATGTGAGACAGCATCTGGCTGGTAGATAAGGAAAGTCTTGAATGGCAATATGCACATACTTACAGAGAGTATATTAGTGACTATGGTAAGCGTGCAGTCAATTGATGTATTGCGATAATGGTACATATGCATGCATGCAACCCCAACTGAGCCCTTTATGACCACATCATTTAAAGCTATGAATGGCATAACAACATATAATCCATAGCATTACAGAATGAATATTTCTGGGGTTTTTTGGGGGGTGGGATGGTTATTTTTCCCAGAAACAATCTTATTTATAATATTCTAGCTACTGCATGGGAATACTGCTGGAGCCTACAGAATCACACGCTGTAAAGTCTACTCTATCCAAATGAATCAACCAAGCGCGGCAGGAATTGTTCAAAGTTCAGAATTTTGGCAATGAAGCTTAACGGTTAGTAGTACACCTGCTGCACTGCACTCAAGCTCAAGTACCTGACTGGTTGCTTGACCAGAATGCTACACCTCTTGACGCTACGAGTGATGTCGTGATGAAGGTGCCAACTCTCAGTCTCCTGGCAGTGGTGGAAAATGGCACACGTTGGGAATGCTGCAAAACAATCGTTAAAAATCGAGCTGACTGGATCATGCAATTGCATTTCAAACACAAAACAGGTCAAATATCTACACCGCTGACCTACACACGAGCTTGTATGAGGATAAAATCTTACGTTAACTTCAGTCATTTCACACATTTATGGGGAAATATACACATACTTCCTGGATGCCTGTAAAGCACGTCATATACAAAGGATATTAAAAGGACAACTCGTTTATATAAGTAGGTTTGTGCATTGTCAGAGTGTATTCAGATACACTGTACAGTCTGCATACAGCATAAATGCAGCAGATTCTGAAACTTGTGCCACTTCCTCTAGCCACCTTAACCCCTTAGCAATAGAACGATATTCAACAGAGGTACAAGAGATATTATATCTTTGACGTACATGTATAAGTCAATGAGTAAATGTTGAACCAGTCTTTATCTAAGATATTCTCAAATACGTACTGCATCATATACATACCTGTGGCTTGAATAATTCTACTCAACTCCAGCAATTATACTTTGTAATAATGCCACACCCAACATTTGTTACAGCGCACACGCCTCCGGTATACCAATATCATATGCTAGGGAACAGCATACAACACACACACAGTCTGTTCTGTACCAAAGCAGTCATTCATGGTTGCCAAATAACCCATCTAGGCTGGGTTACAAAGGTCAAAGTATACAGTTCACTGTACATGCTGCACGTGTCCTATGACAGGCCTGGATGTACATGTATGTATTTATGAGAAGGAATTACACTCAGTGTAAAGAAGCCATGCATTATGCCTTTGTTTATAGCATAACAGCTGTATTTTCTGCATGTACCCTGCATAATGCCAGTACACATTTGAGAAAGAGTTCCGTATGTGGACAACACTTATTTTTCCTTAAAATATTATAACAGCCGCACCCACACGAAAGTAATAAAATGTCCTAAAAAGTGAAATTTACCTCAAAAAATTCCCAAGCATTTACTCAAAAAAAGACTTACATGACTTAGGTTTATTTCAGGCAAGTCTGAAAGGTTTGTGCACAGAGGTATCAAGTGTTGTCCATCTATCAAGTGTATAAAACTCTTTTCCATTTTTATACCATGACAGTGCTTGAAAATTGAAAAAAAAATTAAAACTAGTGACATGCCCCAATGAAGATTTTGGAGGGGGCTACAATGTAATATGTGAAATTGGCACATTGTCCACAATTCTGAATTTTAGTGATAAACGTCAAGACTAATAAGTGTTACAGCACATATTAAACTTGGAAACATATGGGAATTAGTGCACTAGACAGTCAACAAGCTGGAATCGGCAAGATACGAAAAACAAAATGGCCTAACGTTAGGCACGATGTTAGGCCTGCGCTGACTGATAAGTAACAATAACAAGAAAGTAAACTTTCAAACCGATAAGCCTATATATATTTGCCAAATATTATTTGGCAAATCCTTACTTTTACTGTTTGTTTCACTAAATTTTTAAAAGGTCTGGGCGACACTTGAGGCCCTGTGCGCATGAGACCTGTATGAAAAAACCTAGCCTGAGTGTTTTCTAAGTAGGCCTAAATGCTTTGGAATTTTCTTAGCTAAATTTCACTTTGTAGGACATGTTTTAAATTTCTGACCACTAATATTATATTTCAAGGGAAAATCAGTGTTGTTCGTATGTGGAACCTTTTCCCGAAATCAGTTCATACGGGTAGTAGGCCTGCACATTTTCAGCAAATCATGCACTTGGCAGGGGTTTGTCAGCATTGATGACATTGTTAGCAGGCCTATTACAAGGGCCTAATAACATTGGGTCTAGGCCATGTAGGCCTGTTACGCCATTCATTACCATTAGCACACTGTTCCTATAATAAGGAAACAAAGTCCACTTTCTCAAACTAACTAACATTTTGACCTTAAGAAACCATTACTCAATCCTGATAGACCTAGTTTAGGTAAATTTTGACAATATTTAAGCAAGAAAACTTCCAATTTCTAACCCGCGTTTGGCAAAAGACAACCACTCAGTCGAATGATGCCATTTGTTTTTCGTCTGGTTATCCGAATCAGGCTTTTTGGATTCATCAAACCGATCTCCATCCAGGTCAAGGAACCACACAACATTCGCTTTATATTCGTCATTCACAGCTCTCTTCAGGATGGTCATTTACGCTACTGTTTTACACAAAAATTTCTCTCAAAAACCAAAAGCCCTATTTTTTTTCTTTCTGATATGAAAAAGGACATCACCAACAACTTGGTAAGTTATTTTGAAAAAGTAAAATTTGTTCCCTAATAATGGGAACAGGGTGCTAAAGGTAATGAACCCCCTATAATTGGGCCCATCCCAACAACAGTGCTAACTGCTATAGTTAGGCCGGCCAACTTCAGCACAGAGGTCCAGTGTGCATGTGCCCAGCATCACATGTGCCAGTCATTTTGATTACAATTTTCATGTCATAGACGAAGTGTCATTGTTTAGATGAATTGTTGTGTCAAGTATGAGATGCATAAACTTGGATAAGGTCGAGCAATTTTCTACAGAAATTGGTCAACAATACTTGGGCCAGCCCAACTGTAGTAGTAACACTTAGGTACTAGTAACTAGTCAGTAGTATGAAATATTATCGATATACAGTTGGGATTGTCCCTGCGAGGTGAGGCGTACCTGGCCTACTGGCGAAGGATTGAGGTGATTTTTCATTTTAATACAAATGTACACACCTTACAAATAAAACTCCGCAACCTAGTTACCCGACTTCCTGTTGGCACAGCGTGTCTTCCTACAAATGCAGCGAAAATGTGTTGCGCTGAAGTCAAGAATCTACGACCAGCAGCCGCCATATTTTGATTATGTTACGGTGACAAAAAAAACCGCCCCTACCAGCAGTGTGAGCTCAGCGGACAGCCAGTCGAGTTGAAGCGCACCCTGCCGCACCGGCAAAGTGGTACGGAAGCGTATTTAGGACATAGTTATTAGAGAGAGAAAAAAAAATAAAATAAAAACTTGCCCGGGGTGCATCGGATTCCAGCATCCAAACGGTCCGTGTACATTTGGTTCATTCGTTTTTCGATTTTAAATATGAAAATCAAAAAAATCGTTTATCATAATTCGATTTAAAAATGTGGGAAAACGGAAAAACAAGTAGTTTCTCGTCTTTCAATGTGAAAATAAATAACATTGTAATCCATTGAGTATTGATCCACAAGTTCAAAGAATGAAAAACAGTTCCATTCTCAAGTTCCATTCTCATTTTGTAATGCAAGAAACGTCTTTATAACCCACCAAATCAGACGTGACTGAACTAGAGGAAATTTTCATTTTTAAATGGAAAAATAGAAAATGACTGATCATGTAATGTATGTTCTGTGGTGAATAGTAATCCTTTGACGTGGTGACCTTCAACTTTCACTTAACTTTCCTCATACAGCGTTGCCAAACCCCATTGAAAAATTTCAAACTCATTTGCTACAACAACCTTAACCCCCTCCCCCACATTACCACTTTTGGAAGGGCCAATGTACATTTCTCAAGACAAGAAGACAGCACAATAAAAGAGGCAAAAGACAACGGATATCAACAGAATGGGCTATTCTAGTATATTTTTTATTATTTACTGAAGAAAAAGGCAGCGTAACCGTGGTAACACCTTTGTCTACAGCGACATACATCTGTAATAATTCAAATCTCACAGTCAATGGAAAAATGGGTTTTGTCTGAATACTCCGTTAAATATCAATAGCGCTGTGCTGGTATTTTCTTTAAATTTCCTTTTACTCTTTTCTAATTGTAATATAATATTATACAAGATGGTCGACAGGCACGTGCACCCATCACACAGACATGAAATGACACAAAAAAGACATGAGTTGGTTCCCCCAACAATTACCAGTTGTGCACAGGTATTACCAGCTATGAACACAAGGTGTGACAACACTTTGTATATGTATACATGTATAAGAGTCTAAAAGTTGTTGGCAGAGTGTTTATTCTTCCAACAAGAGGGCAGGTTCAAGTTGAATAAGCTGCTCTACCTCCCGATGCTGATTTTGCTGATGCACAGCCTCTGGTTAAGATGTGGGCAAAAACTGTTTACATTGACTAGCAATGACTTTACCCTCTTTGATTGTTGTATGAATGATTTGCTTGATGGATTGTGGTTATGAAGATGACTACTCCCTCCCCCAACAAAAGTGCAGTGCTGGCAGTCCCCAATCAAGCTTGCCTGAAACAGATCTGGCAGAAAGTACTAATGGAACTGATCGCAAATTATGGAAATGGAACATAAAAGGACAGTTTGTAGCCCTTCCAGTGTGAAATATTCAATCACACCCACGGGCTTTTCTTTCCGATGGCTTTCTGAGCATTGTCACACTTGCTGTTTACACACAAATGTAGAAATGTCAGTCAATCCTGTGACTTTTGTCAATTTTTCCCATGTCTGTTAATTTTTAACTTGCACATTACACAAGGTATGCAGTAAACACTCTCTTCAACTTAACGTCTGCAGTCCGCACCACACTGTATTGTACACCCTGCCATTTTGTAGGTCTTTGTGCACCACAAAATCAGCAACTTTCCAAACGAGTGTAGTAACAAATAGATACCCGAATCCACATACAAGTGGTTATAAGAAAGAACCGATAGACTGCTCCATCTAAATAAATCAACACTAAAACAAACTACAGCAAGCTTTTTATCTAGGTACTAGCAAGGTTACCTGTGCACAACTGCATTGTATAAAAACGACCCAACTTTTTTTTTTCTTTTTTTTTTCTTTTTTTAAACCTTAGTTTTTATTGACAAAAGCACTGCACATGTGCATATTAGAAAGTCCACTCACACATTTGACTACAAGATTTATATTATTAAATATTTATATATAAATTGTATGGGCAGCTAGTGCTATCATAGCTACTCAGGAAAAATACCTTAAAAAAAATAAAACAAAAATAAAACAAAACAAAAACCCACAGCTGCAGCAAGAGAGAAGTTAACAACACTTACATTGTGAGGATTATCGTTTCTTTTTTCCCTAAAGTACGTCTATTTTTTTTAACTTAAGTTTTGTTTTATTGCTTATACCTATAACGTTAATGGTTGATATTTGTGTGTAGGGGTTGCAGTTTGTTGGCAGAAATCACGTCTAGTTTGAAATAAAGTGACAGAGAAAATGCATGAATCAAGACAGGAGGCAAACTGTGGTGTGTACAACTTGCTGAAGGCCAGTCAGAGGAAACACACAGAGAGCTATTGTAATAAGAAATAAGAACAACTGGGTGTAGTTGGCACTGGGCACAGAAAAGGGTAAAGGCAAACATGTACAGAGAGAGAAACACACACAAAGGAGCAGAAAGCACAGAATGACCTTTGGGAGAACCAAAACCACACACATCAGGTCAATCACAGTAGGTAGACTGATAGACAGACAAAAAAAGAGATCATGATCGCAAATGAAAGAAAGCTGCATGGTGTGAACAGACTAAGCGAGCTGATGTAAAAATGGACAAAGACAGACGCTAGAATGGGAAACGTGGACGGGAACAAAATCAGACATGTGACAGGAGAGACACAGAGAAAAGAACAGATGAACAGTTGGAAAGGCAAAGTTCTTTTGATGAGAGTGTATCGACCACTGGACAGTTCGGCCCAATAACATGTACGTAAAATATGTAAGGAGAAAATCAATGGCTGGTTGGTTGACAGAGGGTCACTGATCAAACATGGCCCAAGATGAGAACGAATTGGAGTTGCCATCAAAAGTACAAGGTTTAGGAAGCCTCCGGAATTTGCCAGCACTCACATCTCTATATCCATCCTTCTGGTACTGCAGTGCGGTGAAGACTTCGGGTTTCTGTAGTGCTTGATAACAAATGCTACATAGTTCACTGTGATGACAGATTGTGCGTTGCATCCTGGTGAACTAAGTGGTTGTGCAAACCTAAGTGATTGTGTTTCCTAACAATGTAGAACTGGGTGAAAACTAACAAAACACAAGAGTTCTAAAGTTTGCAGCTGCGCAAGTCATGCAACAATTGAACAGAGTGATGTAGTTCTTCCGGTGCATATTTGGAAAAAAAAAAGACTTGAAATAATGCTGGAAAAATCTGCAGTACTCTCCCCACTTTCTTCTTCTACAAACAAAAAATTATTTGCCATAGTTTGATTTCGATTCTAATTGGTCCCGGGTTTTCTTTTTTTTTTTTTTTTACAAAAGAGGGTTTGCAAAACCACACAACACCTGAGGTTGAGCTCAGTTTTTGAGAAGTGAAGCTTGCTCTTGGCCATGCTCTTAGGGTCTTTGAAAAACAGAGGTTTTGACAAAGAGGATATTCCCTCTGCCTGTTCAGTATTCCCGTGTTTATGCATAATGAATAATCAGCGAGCGGTTTTTCCAGTAAAACAATGCCCCAAGACAGACTTCTGTCCCTGCCAGGCTGCAGCTTGAGCTATTTTGTGCTCATAAAGTCCTGCAGAACTACAAGTGAGGCAGAGCACACATGAAACAGCAGCAGGGATCCTCCAATCTGCCACAGTATTAGATCAAGAGAGTTCTGTTCCAGCTGTTACGGTCACAAAGCTTCACTGCGCCCAGTGCACACTGCCCGAGAAGGTAAACTGTTGGAGACAAGACCAGCGCAATGCTTCTCAAACACCACACGCCAACTCAAGGTTTTGTTATACACCCTATAAATATTAACAAAGAACTGCAGAGAATCAGGTTAACACAATCTACAAAAACCATTTCCCCATCAATGGACATTCTGGTCAAATCTCCTGCAAATTCTATCAACTGCAGGCAGGGTTTTCTGTTTCTGGCATCATGCTGATAAAAACTGGGCACCGTCTTCTCAGAGGGACCGAAGGAAAAAATACCACAGGGCTGCAAGCCACAACTCTCATCTGCTTGACCGAAAAACAGTTTTCCCAAGTTTCTTGACAAAACACGCAGATGACGCATCAAAAGATGGACTAGAACACATACCATGTGGCAGTGGTGCTCCCTTTGTTTTCAAATTAACAAAATAAAAACAAAATAATAAATAAAAATGAGAGAAAAACCAAACAAAACCCCCAAACTGATGGCCCCAAAATGTACAACCCCAAAACAGACAGATCAGCTATGATTTTTTAAAGAGTTAAACACTAGTTCTTAACTTCATTTTAGTATGTACACAGGAGTTCATCTCATTCTCTAACACTTCTCCCAAGTAATGGGGAGAGATTCTCTATATAATAAATAACAATAATCACATGGGGGGTGAACTGTACCAAGAAATGCTTAGGGATGTGTTCATGGAACACAGTCAGAAGCTTTTAACTGTTGATGACTGTCCCCGAAGCCAAAAACCAGTTGCTAACCCGTTTGTACAAAAAAAAAGGCAAAGGGAGGGGGAGCCTGGCTTCATTACCTGGATATCATTTGTTACAAGCTATTTTTTTTCCTGACAGAGTGGTTTTGAAATTTCCCAACGAAAATGAGCTGAGCTGGGGTGCAGGGAGGGAGACGCCAATTGATGGGATGTACACAAAATGGAAAAGTCCCATTTTTAGTCCCCTCACTGATTTGTTTGGAGGGGCTACTTCTTGTCTATGCACTGTATGTACAACTTGCATGTTAGTGTCAGGTTTCTTTAAACAAATTCACACAATCACTATATAAACCACATCTAGTCATATTACATCATGATGACTATCAACAGTGCAGTCCTTCATTCCCACCGACTCAGGAGAGGGGTTAAAAAGACACAAAACCCCCCAAACACACACAAAAGAGACAGTGAATTTGCATGACGGCTTGACTATATAATATGTACATTTCCTAAAATAAAAAATAAATAAAAATTTGTACTTCATTTAGGTGTCTGTCAAACCCCATTCCCGTCACTACCACAATGGTACCATAATTACATCAACGCTCTCCTGACATTTTTTTTAAAACTCTTAATTTGAAAAAAACCAACAAACTTTGTTTCATTTCATGACTGCAACTAGCAATGCCACTCCTTGGACTGACGTTTCACGATCCCTCTCTGAAATGATTGCCTTGAATGTGATTCTATAAGCTTGTTCTCGGTGCTTCCTGGGGAAAAAGTCAACGATAATTTCAATAGACTTTTCTGGATTTCACGACTCGGTGACCACATCTTTTCTCTCTCTCTCTTTTTTTTTCCCCAAAGTGGTAACGGAAATGCTTTCCTTGATTTAAGGAGGGTGTGGTTAGTGTAGGGATCAGTATTATTTGATCAGGCAATGTTAATGGCATGAGCTCTGCTGTTGGCAACACTCATCTGTCGCAAAGTTTGCGTGCAGAGACACAACGCCGAGATTTGACAAGTTTTCTTGCTTAGGCTCAATCCAATGCCACCAATGAGAGAAAACTTGTCATGAGCTTGTACATGTACATGCAGAGCTGCTTCTTGGAGAAGGAAACTTATTGCGAAAAAAAGAGAAAAGAAAAAACCATGCAACATGCACAGCCATGCAAGTTCAGTGGATTTTGGAGACCATTCTTCACTTACCATTGACAAAATCAAATGGCTGGTCGACAATGCAAACTTTCAGCGAGTAATCTTACATGCAAGATTGTAAAAAGCAACAAAACACACCCTGCCAACAGGGACAGGGCTTGGGGTAAAATTTCTCTCTCTTTTTTATACAAAAAGATGCCAAAAAGCAAAAGTATTGGTGACTGGTGTCAATGAAGAAGAGAGAAAAAAAAATGAAAAGCAAAATTACCAGAATACCAACAATTACATTTTGAGTACACTGCAAACCACATGCTGCTTCAAGCTACGGTAACAGTTCTTTAAACCTTCCAAATATTTACGAGAAACCTTGGCAAAAAAAAATGACTTTCCTTGAACCGTTTCATTTTTTTTTCCTAGTTAGTATCTCACACTTTATCCCTCCCCCACTTTAGCGACTTTAGCAGATAAGATGGTGAACACCAAGCAGATGTTACCATGCAGCACTTGTACTACAGTGATTGGCATTAAAAAAAATTAAGACTTGCCAAGACCTCGGTGTCGCCAAAACTTGGCTTCGAGTGGCTTTTTTCCCTGTGACAAAAGTTGACAAGTGTTAGCAGCAAGTATCTGATGAAGCTCCTGCCTGGTTTGTGCAGTAACAAGATTTGGCATTTGAAAAAGCAAGTATTGCTAATACTTTCCATGTAAAGTCACCCCACGTGGTTCATCCTCAATTGTGTATTTGGAGTTTGACAGACCTTTTTTTTGGTTATTTCTTTCATTTTTCATTCCCCCTTCTTTTTTCGTTTCATTTTTCACAATTTCATTTTTCCCCTTCAGCTCCAAGTAACTTAAGAATTTCTTAGGATATGTACAGTCATGCATGCAACAAATAAATACGAGCCGTAGTCTACATCAGCTCATTGTCCATGACAAACCACTCTTGCCTGCATTCATCTCTTTAATTAATTTAAACTGTAAAATCACATTGCAACATTTTCATTATTTTTTTTTGTGTGTGTGTTTTGTTTAAATATCAGTTTTCACACTTTTTCTTTAAAATTTATTCTTCTTTCGTAGTTACGTGAAAACCAGTCTGGGCATGGTGACTGGTGGCTGTTCCGAGTATAAGACTTGGGTTGTTTGTTCTTGTTCTTTTTTTTTTACAATTAAAAAAAAAAAAACCTCAAAATGAAGAATGTCAGCAGAACTAGCTGTATGCACTCAGCAGTCTCACCAAACTCCCCCAAAAGTGAAGCCTACAAGATCAATCGCACCCCCATTCCTCTCTTGGCTCCATCATCTTTTCGTTCTTCGTGTTTATTTGTTCCTGGTTTTGGATTTTTTTTTTTTTTTACGGCTGGCTGTTGACACACCCTAGGGAGGGGGCTGTCGTCAGCGCTGACGCAGCAAGAGGGAAGGAGAGGGGATGTTCTCCGGGTCAAACCGAGATGCGGGGAGGGGAGAGGAGGAGAAGGGAATTCTGGGAGGGCTGTTGTCACAGCAACTCGTATTGTCTGAGGTGCATCCGTTGGATTATATCCCGACAGTCGTTGAAGACCCGCCTGATGTTTTCCGTGTCCACTGCACACGTGAAGTGGGGATAGCAGTAATGTCTGCCATCGCCGCTCGCTGTGCTGATACGCTAAAACAAAGAAGATGGGAAGGGGAAAAAAGTGATGTTCCAGGATAGAATGTATTTGACAGTGACATATGTGCAGTGGTCTGGAAAATCCTTCACATGGTGAAATTTATTTTATACACATCATCCTAACTAGGACACTCATTATCATTCTAGGTTGTCTATAACTTGAGTTATGCTCTTGAGAAGTTAGGCAAACCAGCTGACCTCATTTTGAGAAGTTCTGAGTAAAAATTTCATTGAGATTATACGTAAAGTTGTAATTGCATCCAACGATTATTTGGACATTAACCACTTGCCACCAGGGATTCTGGTTTTGGACACGTATTTTTTTTCGGGGTCTCCGAAATCGGACAAAGGGAACTGGGCCTTCTAACAAAAGACCGTACTCGTAACAAAAGACCAGGCTGCCGGGAATTACCAACATTTTTTCACTCTCAATGGTGAAGATAATATAGCCTTGTTTTGAAGCTGTACACCATGGTTTGGGGCATTCAGTGCGAACAGATTACCAACGGGGACAAAAGCCCTCCACCACTGCAGCAATGAGCCACACAGTACCGCTGCACGCTAATCTAGCCCCTATTGAAAAGAGGTCAGCAGTGCACTGTGCCAGTTTTGTGGACAAAAGAAAATTACGGAACACCAGAAAATCTGGGCTCTTTTTACAAGGTGGCTGGCCTAGAAATGAAGATATGAATTTTGAATGAATTTTGAAAATAGAAAAAAATGATAACTATCCCGTCCAAGTATCATCAACACTGATAAATGCCACTGGCACGAAGTGGTTAACAACCCAAATGGTAAAAGAAATCTCAGGAGGTCAAAAACAAATATAAAGATTGTTTGCCATTATCTCCAAAACAACTAATCTCCAAGTTCACCTCCATCCTTTTGGTGCTCCCTGATCGGACCACACAATTATGTCCAATGCTGGGGGAGAAAATATGTAGTTTTCACAAAGCAGAGCTGTTTTTTTACACGGACGTGTCTGCCTTTGGTTAAAACAGTGATGAACTATGCTATTTACCAGGACATCTCGAAATGTGGAAGAACATGATCCTGAATGGGAGTAACAGCCTATTGTGTTGCACATTTTATACCTTGGAACAATTTGCAAAGAGTACAGTACATTACAAACAGAAACACAGTGTTCCCTGGAGAGGTATTTCTAGTGGGAACAGGAATTTTCCAACTTGAAACACTTCCTGAGCTATTTGAGGACTATCAGTGAAATGAAAAACAAACAAAAAACTAAATTGAAAAAAAAGGGTTTAATTTCACTGTGGTGTTTCAATGGTGAAAGCTTTCTTTTTTTTACACTGGGGAGCAGTTCAATGTGTTGTGCAATCAGGTGGTTACCTCGAGTTTCAAACGGGGATGAGGGAGCCCCTCTCTAACAGGGGGTGGGCCATATGATATAACAGGATTTATGATTTCATGAAATGAAAAGCTAAAGGAAAGAGTTCCTCCAACATGCACATTGTTTGCAGCCACTTGAATGTCCAGCAGCAACCTCTCGGTTTATGACAAACCAGAACGGTGAGGGTTACACATGGTCCGTTTTTCAAATTGGCTACTTACAAGGAATTCGTCCCGAATGAAGAACTTGGCCTTCACCACACACTCATCCTCACCCGGCTCAATTTGTGCTGAAGAAATAAGCACAGCAAATAATGAGAATTAAAAGATATTTAGCATTCCTACCAAGGTCATGGCCGCTTGTTTTCCATTTCAGAATAAGACAGCTTTACATCAGTGAAGTGAAATAAAAGATCTTTCTTTTTTCTTTCAGAAGCACGGATCAGAACTTGTAAACTCTTAAGACCTTATCGAGAGCAGGAAGAGAACATCAGAACAATGAATTCAAGTGAGCATGCAGGCAAAGCACAACAACATTGGATGTGGCACTGGCCAGCCCAGGCTCGCCGCTGAGACCCTGGTGCCAGTGAGTGCATTCCTGTACACAGTGAGAGAGTCAACACTGACAAAATCACTTCCAAACTTTCCCTGCATTTTGTTGCAAGAAGGAGCCCTCTTCCCCTCCCCCCCTTGACTGAGCCTTTGACTTCTGACATTTCTGCCTGCAGACTCAGAGGTACCATTCATCTTTCCTGTTGAGAGTTGAGAACAAAAAGTCTTCCAGTCCTTCCGCATAAATGGCAAGACTTCCCAGAGGCCCCGAGTGCCAGGACATTTCCGTGAGTTCACTATTTGCACGACCTTTCTTGGAAGTCTGTTAAAAAATTGTTCAGACTCAGCATCTGGGTGAATGACGATATCTAAATAACTCTTCAGTGACAACTTGACAGCGTGAATTTTCCAAGAGGAAATTGTCGTATCAGGTCTCCTCGAGCAAAGGGAAGAGGAAGGGGATCAAGAACTACAGCACAGTGACAACAACTACACGGTACACTCCGTCTACTGTTTCAAGCATGCATTTCATTCTGACAGCAAGATGAAAGGATTTACCAGGGTTAACTGTGTTATATTTCCCCCAACAATGAAGCCAAGGACAGACGCCAAAGGAAGAAAACAAAAACTGGTGTCAGTACACGATAATCTAATGACCGGCCAGCCATGGGAAGGTACGCATGCTAACTTTGCCGCTCACATCCACATTTTGAACCTTTGTAGGCCTTGGCATGTGGTACCCAGTTTCATTTTATGGGGGAATCCAAGCCAAAAAAATAATGAACTGGTAGAAGATACCGCAAAAATATATCATGCAGCTTATAAAATGGGCCCCCCCCCAAAAAAAAGTTGGGCGGGGACCAAAAACATTGTGAGGACTGCAAAAAGTCCCTAGAACTTGGTTCTCATTTGCCTAACAAGAGAAAACTTTCCAACAGCACAGTGAGGGCCTACCCATGTTCACAGGTCCTTCAGAAGATGTCTGAAGTCACCAGAAGTGTGGACTAGTCTTCTGTTTGCCTGAGCCTTTTGTGACCGACCACTTTGTAACATTATTTTGCTCAGCAGGAAGCTATGCATGCAATTAGCTTTTTTTTTTTATTCAAGGGACCCATCTGAACATAAATATTTCGGCACTATCTTTGGGAAATAACACCTGACAGGACAGACCTTCTCAAAACTACATATAGATATTTTAATGGCAGTCACATGGTGTGAGTTGTATGGTTCTGGAGAAGAGCTGGTTACATCAATATTTTGAGCAGTTTGTTGACCTTCTGTAGATGAACAGGGCTCATTGTTGGAAACAATGAGCCCTGTTCGTCAGCCACGTTGGGGAGTCAGGTTGGCAAGGGAGTTCTTTCCTCGCCTTCCACCTCTGTGAGTCCAGGGTTCGATTCCCGGCCCAGTCCACGTGGATTGGGTTTCAGGCCCTACCTGACTCTGTGGGTTTTACTAGGCAGTCACATGGTGGCAGTCACATTTACTTTACAGAATATTCCTCTGGGGTTTTCCTCCCACCTCTAAAACTGTAACTGCTTCTTACTGTCTCCCTTTACTGATGTTGGTGAATGTGGGTCGTTTGGTGGCTGCCCGAAGTGCCCTTGTATGCCATCGGCTCAACCATGTTTTAAATGTATTCACTGTTCCAAGCTTAATGTCTTTATTGTACAGCGCATTTGAACATATCTATATGAAATTTGCACTTTATAAATGAATAAATTATTATTATTATTATAACAAAGAATGGAATCATTCTCTCAGAACCACACTGTGAACAGAAAACTCACTCACAAAAGACGTCTCCACCATGCAAAATCCTCAGGTCTTCTTTTCTCCCTCAAAAAAAAATGCTGACGTGAGGAAATAGTTTTTAAAAAAAAAATTTATCAGTTTTTATTGCATGCAACCTCACCATCTGGGGGTATGGTGTAGTGCTCGAATTCACTGAAGTAGTCCTCGATCTTTGAACGACCCGCTTTGACTTTCTCTGCCAGCAGGTCTTGCTTGTTGAGGAACAAGATGACTGAGATTGTCCGCAGCCACCTGGAGGGATAAGAAACAGGATGGTAGACAAGGGAGCAAACAGGATGGGGAAAGGGAAGGGAAGTCGGTAAATGAGTTAGAAGAAAAACTGGAACACATAATACAGTAAAAAGTGTCTTCATTTACTTATCTATAGGTCAGTATTGACATTTTAACAACTTGATAATTCATTGATGAGTCTTTAGCAAGACAGATCAAGTCAGTTATTGATGAAGGGAAGTGAACAAACCTTCCGACGGTTCATTTCTCCCTTGCCAAGATTGCAAAAATATTACAGCAGTTTCGTTCCATTATAGGCAGAAGACTCCAAAGCACAGAAACGTTCATTCAAACTGGATTTTCAAGTATTAATTTTGCCTAATATTTGTCCTCTGGAGTGGCAGCAACAATCGAAAAACCAACTGCATTTAAATATGTCCAATGAATAATACAAACACTTTTACAAGCAATACAGTTAGTGTGGTTGAGGCGAATAGCTGCAAAGATTTTTATACGGTGCAGATTCCATGCCAGTAACTATCGATCTGTCACCTGAAAGACTGTGGCAAGTCCATTTTGCTGCGTGGTGAGTGGGAAATCCCTCTGGTGCTTTACACAGGAACCTGCTGTTTGTACATGTACAAGTTATAGATAACGTACAACTACTAACAGCAGATGACACAAGAATTTGTTCTTGTGCGCTGCCAATTCCCAATGAACGTATAAAGATCTACTTGAATGATATGAAATCTAACAAGATGTTCAACAATGAAGCCAAGCCTGACAACAGCACTGGAGTAGCAGTTGACTAATTTTCCAACCACATTAACGACAGCAGAAACCATACTTCCAATGTGCCAAGCCTCTTCACAAAGGAGGAAAATGTGCTCTGGTGGTATTGAACACCCTACGGCACTGAAAAACTGGTATTGCTCGGCAGAAACAAGGATCAGTTGACAGCCAGACACAGGCAGTGTCCTGTCTAGCCATCTGTCCTGAAGACAGACAAAACAAATTTGGACAAGCAATGTGTTGCTGGTTCAAAATTTGAAATCCCACTTTTACCCTAATCTTTAACACTTGTGAAGAAGTCTTCACATTTCCATCTACAACACTGGGTGCGGTGGATACATATGGCCTCGCATAGCACCAAGGGGTATCAAGTTTCAAAAAAAACTTCCTGGGAGAGGACAGAGGACAGTTTTACCCTTGGCTGGAAAGGGACAGGAAGATATTTCAGCCCGAGATGAAGCAATGGACACAGCAAATGCAAACAGCATGACTTCTTGGCTGGCAATCCCTTGCTGCTTAGCAAAAGTTTCGAATGCTTAGGTAATTCCTGAATGGTGACCACGACGCCCTCATAATTTGTAAGAAATTGTAATGCATATCAGTCGGTTCGGATGGCAAGCGCATTTCCCATGTTTGATGACTTCCTCTACGTTGGGAGAAGTGGATTACCCTGTTCAGCCTGTCTAGTGCCCTATACCCAATATCGCAGTGGCAGAACAGGTGAATATCCTCTAAGATGGCAGCCAAGCACAGTGTCTGCACGCACATCCCAAATGCTGACAAATGGATAATTCCGTATTTACCGGTGGCAACCGTGAAGAATGGCGAACCACACTGGCTGGCAGTTAGGTACACAATGCTCGCAATTACAAGGCTGTGCCATATTTACCCACTGACAGGCACAATGACAAATGATCCTGCCATATTTCTGCCAGGAGATCTGTCCACAGGAGGCTAACTGTGAAATTTGTGAAAGGGGAAGGCTATGGTGTCCAAGACTGAAATTACCGCAATGGCATGGCATGCTGAGCACCAAGTTTCTACCCAGGAAACAATGATGGCTTGGAGCTGAGAACCAGTCACAAAAAGTAAAACAGTCCAAACTGGAAACTGGACTGGCAACTTTTACAAGCCCGACTGCATCTCGGTACAAGTTGGAGCGGCAGCCATTTGTCAACCACTGGTCCATTTTACCTGGTTGCCAAGATGCATTTTTTGCACACGTTAGCAGGGAAAATTGGCCAGTGGTTAACAAATGGTCGACACTCGAACCTGCTTCCTGCTGAGCAACTTTATGCAATTTTTAAATAAATTCCAGAGCCTCACTCCCTCTTGGTTATGTGCTAGCTTTCCCTACAACCCAGCTAGAGTTGGATGGAAGATGCTGACTAATGAACAGACTCATCGATGACAATGACTGGGCAATCTCACCCTGGGCCTCTGCATATAAAGAGCTTGGCAAACAATCCCCTCTGCTGTGCCATAACTGCACCCCTGGTGGACCCATGGAAAGGGACCACGGGCAACTCTGTTTGGAGACGGGTCAAAAACTACGGTTCTCTGTGCGTAGGATTTTTGGAGCTGTTGCCTATAAATTTTGCAGAAAGGATAGGACTGAGACCAGTCTAATAACGCTTATCAGTCAGAGCAGAGTATGGTGCATAAATGTTTCTTCTAGTGCCTTTACAAAACAAAAAATACTGCAATAAACCAAACAATACACTGAAAGCTCACTTTTTATGATAATTTCAGCAAATGTGGCAAAGGGAAATGTGAGAACATGAAGAATTTCTGTCTCTGGGATTATGTACTTCACACATAAACCACTGACTTAGAAGTTCTGCCAGCATGACAACTGCCTTCTAGTTGAGTTGACATCTCTCTTCCTTTAAACAAGTGCCGTCAGATTAAACTGAAATGTTGCCAAGATCTGCCCGGGGGAGAAAGCCACTGCCCACAACATGCAGCTGAGGACCCCCTTGGCTTTTCCATTCTATCCCCGCTGTCCAAAAACTGAGATTCTGCTGACATTTTGCCAAGACCATTTATGGGTGAAAATGGATTGGGGATAATTACAGATCAACAACAGAGGAGCATGGAGAATATATATGTTATCCCTGAATGAAAACACAGGAGCAGCGACATCCCCTGAACTGTGTACGTGAAGAGCTGACACCCTTCCGGATTTGGCCCTAAGCCCGGTCCTCACCGGAGAGCTTGGCGGCTTCTGCGCGCTATCCCCCTTGCTTGTGGGGTCTGCTGCTAGGTACCAGGAACGTCCTGGCCCCAATTTTTCACTCATGACTCATCCAACCTGTTCCTAATCTTTACAATGTCATCCAGTCCTCCCGCCTGTCTTGTCAACCGTCGTCAAGGATGGAGAGGGGTGAAACAAAGTGCAGCGACCCAAACCAGGCTGAGCTGTGCATGACAATTTTCTCAGGGGGTCCCATTTGCAGACAAAATATATGCCGACGAATATTTGCCTGCTGAGAGTTAGTCTTTCTTTTGGTAGCAGCCCGTTGGTCTAATTAAACCTGCTGGCACCAGCTTGCACCAGCTCAGACAACTTAAACTCTTCACTTGACGCAGCTGGTAAGGGTTAAATGCCACTCCATCTTAACAGTAAACAGCACTGACGAGAAGTGGTCATGACACTGCTGCCTCTCCTCAGAAGTAAGACACACTGATGTGTCTTACAGCGTTATCGCAGTTCACATTTTGTGACCACAAAACTCAAAGCCGGTGGATGGGCGGGGAAAAAATGGAAGAAACGGAGAAAGACTGAGAGGATGCAGCAGTTACAGTCTGATGAATGGACACATTAATGACTGTGACTGGGTTACTTTAACTTCAGCCTATATTAAGGGACACTCTTAGAAACGCTATTAAACAAACTTTCAATCATTTCATCACTTATGAGTTCCAGATACATGTAAATATTTTGCTTCAGAAGTCCGTTTGGATCATCATGAACAAATTATCAGTACCAACAACATACCAGCTTACAGTGCCATCTTTTAAAAAAAATTTGTCCTCATTAACCCGGCGGGGTCCATCCCCGTTAATTTATTTTTGGCAACCACTGAGAAGCTGTCATCATTAAGCTGTATTTTTGGATACAGAATGCACAGAAATGTAAGCAACAAACCAATGGGCAAGGCATTCTGGAAATGGCTTGCCATAAATAGCACACTGGATGTGATATTTATAGACTTAAACTATGCAAAGTCCTATGAATGACTGATGACAGGTCCAGAAATGTTTCCAGACAGTGAACTTAATGTTGCAGCTGCTAGCTGGCCATTTCCATATGTGCATTATTTAAAGTGTAGCAAGAAATTCAGATTCAAAGTACCAGCTGAGCACTCAGCTTAGTTTTAATATTGGATTTTACCATTTCACTGATGTTGCAAATATGTATAAGCACTATGTGTTCAATGCTTCCCAAATGCTCTTGAGAGAAAAACAGTCACAAGCTTGTTCAGGTGGGACTCGAACCCAAAATCTGCTCACAAGTGCAAGATGTCACTACTCAACTACTACATTCCTGCAAGGGTTGGCTGGTGGGTTCAGATCCAATAAACAGCACAAGGGAGTGCAATCAATGACTTTAATGTAGTTGGACCTGGCATTGGGTTCATCTCACTTCAAGTGCACAGCCCAATATCAAATTTTTCAGCAACTTTTGAACTACGCTGGAGACCAACCTGTTGTTCCAGATACTCTTGAAGAGCTCCAGAGACTCTCGGAGGCGGTTTTGACTGGGGTCTTCCCTCAGTACCAAATTGTAACTACTGCACGCGACCACGAAGATGATGGCTGTCACATCTGCATTGGGGGAGGAGGAGGAAGCAGTGAAGAGAAAGAGGGTGTGAGTGGGTTTTTAATAATGTTGGCACAAAGATAGGAGTGGAGGATAAGTGAACAGGGCAATAGACCTTATTTCTGAGGAAGCCATTTTTTATCTTGTTCCACATATCTATTCTCTGAATTGGGGACTGTTGAATGAGATGGTATCAGACTATTGTAGGATTTTTGGGTGTTTCAAGCCTTTCTTTCTTTCTTTTTTTTAATCTTGCATAAAACACCACTTGTACGTTTTACCACAAATTATAATTCAGATTATAATTTGTCAGGAAATTTAATTTCATTTCTTCAATGATGCCCCTAAGTTCAAAAATGAAAACTTTGCTTTCATTTTCAATATGACCGACTTACGAATAAGGTTATTTTTGGTGACTATGTTCTATGTACCTAAGTATTTAAATCTGAATGGATGTGACAAATCACTGTCAATATACACGTACGACACTTTTAGTAAAAAAATGCCAGTAACAGCACATGCCAGGTACATGTAAGTGGTCTAGATTGGTTCCTGCCTTACATGCTCTGAGCTGTGGAATGAAAATGAAGAGATTGGAAACCAAGCCATTTCCCTCTGGACTAGAAGTAGCCCCCACGCTTTCAAATTGTAATCAGCTAAACAGCCCAGTGGGTCTACACATGACAATCAATTAAGGACACACTGAATGCACACAACAGTTTGTGCAGTTGGAGCAGAATGAAGGTCCAATTTTCAACTGAATAGGCACAAACAAAGCACTTCCCTGTGGCAGGAACCTGATCATCCAAAACCGAACTGAAAGCATAAGCTGTGAACAGTCCCTACTTTTTTCTTTTGGCATTGCATTCTTCATGATTCAAGGCCTAGTCATGTACACCTTCTGTATGACTATCAGAAAATGTATGAGCGCCATGCTGTCCAACAAACAAGCACATGTCATCACACATCTTAATGCAGATTCTGGATGACCACAGTCAGTGAGTGGGCTGGCACATTTTAATGTCTGCCCACGCCCCTACCCTCGTAATTTTGTCACTGTTTACCATTGAAACACTGGATCCACTTCCTCCTCTCATCTCTCTGTCCTCCTACATCGAACATGCTGCAAAAGGAAACCATCAAAAGCAAGCACATGTGAAATATAAACTACTGCGTTAAACCTGCCACAACCTTTTGAGGTGAAAAGTCGGCATCCATGCAGCTAGGACCACTATTTGGGTGATTAACTCCGAACCGAGCAACTCTTTAACAAATTGACGTGTAAAAACGTTGGTGCAAAACTGTTGGACAGATCTGACGGCTGAACTTGTCAAACCAGCCTCAAAGAGGTGGTCCAACTAACCACACCCAAGGCCCCTTCTTCTTTCCATTTTGCACTACTTTCCCACAATCCATGTTGTGTTTGCGCAATGCAGCTCTCAAAACATGTACAAACAACGCATGTAGAAGAAAATATTTTCTACACCGAACTGGCTTATTGTGCATGCACAACGTCATGTGCATGCACAATAAGCCAGTTCGGTATTTCACTGCGCATGCACAGTACAAGGCTATTCATGAACAGCTACATGCGCGAACGATAATCTGTCCCATCAGCGCAGCCATACATTAACTCACGTGCGCGCTTTGTTCCCAAAAGACCTTGGCTTTTTGAAATACCAAATTGGCTCATATGGCTGTCTACATTAACCCTAACAGTACTGGGCGTTGTTTGGCTTAGAGTACTCAGTACTACAAAATACTATGTAACAATCTGAGCCTGAAGGACCTAGTGCTACAAATTACTATTCTGGCTAGGTTTATTCCGTTGTTACTCGTACAGAGAACAATGAAACTATGTATTCATAGTGCCACAGCACTGTATGCTACATTGTCTTCTCTATTGTATTTTACGGCTTCAGAGAATAATAATGCGAGTATTACATTTTACTACTAAGTAGTACTTTGTAGCATTCGGGACTGTTAGGGTTAAGTGAACAGAATCATTGATCCAGCAATCTGTCATGATTATAAATATATATACACTATCACCAATAAAGAACTGTAAATAACAAACTACACATATTCACTATTTCAGTGTCTTTCCCCAAGAATTTAGCACCTGAAGACAACAAGTTTTCAGAGTACAGCTTCTGTGTGCCTTTAGTAAATTGCTGGAATGTGTACAGCTTGTTATGTGGATTACTTGAGCGGGTTAGGGAATACTTACTGAAAGTTTACTTTGTCAACTTGAAACCTCGTTTCAAATATACCCGATGTTAGAACACGACACCGAAGGATATCCTGGGAACAAGTACAGAAGGGATGAACAGTTCAAAAAAGACAACGTAAATATAGCATACTGTGTGTCTTTCTTTTCCTGTTGTAGGTAATCCTGCCAGTCCTGGACACTGCCGCTGACATTATGGGCAGAACTTAGATTCTCATGACAAAAACTAACTGAAAAAAGTAGGCTCACACTTTATGTAATAAATGCAACTGCAAAGGGAACTTTGCAGGTCACAAAACGTTTCCAGCGCAACTTTTCCTGGGTTGCAACGCATTCTCTTTAAAACACAAATCAAGAATTTGCTGCGACATCACAAATTCATGCATTACTTTCTTGTGGAGTGCAAATGAGCCTGAAGATTTGTTTGAGAAAATCATGTTTAAAACAAACTTTACGTAACAACAGATGTAGTGATGTTGGTAATATGAACAATAACAAATATTATCAGTATGCCAAACTCATTCAAAGACTAAAGACACAAAGTGACTATCCTCAGAATCCAACACTTCAAATGTCAAACTGGAATGTTGCAAACTCAGTGAAATCTGATGGTAGGGGGGAAGGGTGGCTATGCAAATTTCCTCAAATACACTTTTCAGACGTGTATATACTTCATTCAGAGGAGACATGACACACTGTTCGTCGTGTGCTTGCCAATACACAATGCAGTTGCCAGCGTTTTTAAACAGCCGTGTCGGTAAACATGCAAGGAAGGAGCGGGGAAGGATGAGGGAAGAGGAGAAAATCAAAGGTCAACTCACCTGTTCACTTGGACTATAATCTGACTGGCTAATATCATCAACTCTATTTAAAAAACTGCAGAGAAAATGAGATGGGAGAGAAAGGAGAAAACAAAAGGTGTCCTCTTTAGAAAATGAAGCGTACTGTTGCACACAATTCTGTACTGAGCAATACAATGGACAGGCCAGTACTGACATTAAAATGAAAATACAATTTGACTGTGCAGATGTCTATTATGAAAAAGCCATTATTTTGCAATTCTGTCTCCTGTGTTTATTGGCAGATCTCATTTCTGTGGGGGAAGGGGAGCAAGCACGGCAACCCCTTCCCCCACAGAAATTTTCACTTTTAAATGTAAAAAGAATAATTATAGGGGCCATTTGTATATCATTTCCCTTCCCCCTCAAAGAATGCAATGTGCCCCCAAATTTAGCATCACACCAGAGACAGCCTGCATAGAATTTCTCAGTTTTTCAGCCCCTTCAAAACCTAAAAAAATGGTGCTGGTTTTGCAATTGAAAAATTGGAATATGCACATTCAGATCCACAATGAAGGTACAGTACTGTACGTGAAACCAAGCCCACAGGGAAAAAAAGTCAAGAATTCCAAAATATCTCTGAAATTTTATTTGAAGTGACGCTGCAGTTAGTGCTGGATTTTTTTTTCTTTTGAACGGGGCTAGTGCACACTTTTATTCTAAATAATTATTTTAAAGGACCATATCGGTATGCATCATTTATCTCGTCTTCAGTTACAAGACTGCTTGCCAACTCCAGAAACTGATATTGGAGTAAATCTTAAAAGGTCATGAGATGAGAGCCTGTGACCAGACATGAAACAAAAAAAGGTCATGAATTATGCAAGAGCCTTGCCCATCCCTGCCGTACTATATGACTCAGATTCATCCTGAGCAAGGAAGGCAAGGCAACAGCAAGGGCCCAATATTACCAGCAGGATTGCGGCTCAATTGCATAGTGAGCCTCTTTTTTTTTTGTTCAAACCGCAATAAAACATGCACACAGTCATTCAAGCCAACAAGATAACCACACCATATATTCACACAAGCACACATATAATACACACACACTGACAAGCTGAACACTGTCGGGATAGAAGAGCCCATGGACGGCGAGTATTGATTGCATTTCAATGGAGCGTGCAGCTATAAATAGCACGGCTGAGCTATATATAGCCGACGGCAATTATGACATGAGGAAGGGTAGGGCACCCTGCAGACTAGTGGGAGGGGGAAGAAGGGGGCCTAGAAACCTCCCCTCAGATGGAGAAAGGAGGAATTAAAAACTGAATGCAATCAGCTCATAAGACTAAATACAACATACTCAGATGATTTGCTGATGGTTAATGCCTATCTCAGATAACACACTGAAGCTTTTTTTTTTCATTCTGTGCAGTTATTTTGTACATCTACTCATAGTGTTTAAACAAGTTTCCTACGTACGAAAGAAAAAAATGATGTGTGCACAGTGACGGTGTGCATCCATGAGCAAATATTTGACTTCACTTGCTCAATTTAGAAAGTGTACATCTTGGACGCTTTATAAGCAAATGCTTTTTTATGCAATTTTATGCATTCACCATGTATTCACATTTCATGTATTCATCGGAATAGGGGATATTGTCTACATTCATTTTATCCCAATTCCCAAGTGATTTGGCATATGGACCACAACAGTTCATGGGTAATTCCAGAAATTAGGGGTCCGTTTTTTGTGTGCGTCTCCCTGTCAAATCTGACATATGATTTTGTAAGTTCAGAACAGATTTTTGAATTTCAAAGTGTGATGAATTGATGCAAATTACCTGCCAGTGCCAAACAAATACATGTACTAATAGTTTGAAATCAATTCCAGTGACATTTCCGTGTCAAATAGAAAAGGTCAGATGAAACGGGGACACAAAATGTCACACTTTTGGACCCTTACTTTTTGGAATTACCTTTACACACTCCATCCCATCCACGAAGGAACACTCTTTCACGCAAGGTGCTTGCTACTTTATGAGTTATATTGGCACAATGAGTCCACTCATTCTTCCTTCATTTCTTCGCTCATTTGCCTCAATTCTTAATTCACCAACAGAAGGCAAGTCACCTGAATCATTCGCTTATTTAGTGTAGGTCGGCATTTAATTTTGTTCATGATGTAATGAGGAAATCGACAGACTGAAACACGTGTGCAAAAGCTTACTGATCCAAATCCTTGATCAACTTGACCAGGACAGCTCAATGGATGCTGTAAAAATACATTATCTCAGCTCCATGTGCAAATACAAAACGGAAGAGTGAGAGACACACACAACAAAAACCAATGGATAATTTCATCATGTATTGAATACTATGGCCAAATATAGCTCCAATAACAAACCCTCCCAGTAGTTAAAAGAAGAAGAAAGATTACTTTCACAGAATAAAATACAAGCCTTAACAAAACAAAAGGGGAAAAAGGACCAAACTCCAGCGAATGGTAATTCGATGGAACGCCGGCCTGCCCTTTGAAAACTATCGAATTTGGCTCCGCTGAAGGCTAAAAATAAACTGATTAGCTGAGGAGGCAATCGAAATTGAAATTCAGGCTCAAAAGTGACAATGCTTCACTCAGAACATGCCCTTTTGAAGAATCAAGACATAAAGATAAAGCAATATGGCTAATATTCTCGCTTGGGTTTTTCAAGGTCGTGATACTACGAGTGCAAAACACAGTACGTTGATACCACAGTGACAAGTGACAAGGGTGACCATTTTGCCCCCATCTACAATGACAACTTAATTTTCAAAAAAATACATCTCATGTTCAACTTGACAATGGAGGACCTTCCATTTCCTACAACTGCAGGATTCTGAAGGCTTTCGGAGACTATCTACAGTGCTGTCACTGACCGACTTCTGCCTAGTTCAGTGGTTGGAATGAAAGGTTCCAACTGGTAAGTTTTAAATAATAAGGTAGTTTCGTCTAGATCTAGTTGTTGAAGCCAATTACTTTTCATGCATTGCAAAATGCGACTTTGCTTCTCACCAACTTCTTAGCACTTTCTTTTGCCACAGTTAGTAAATATTCACCAATAGATGACAAAGGTGAGTGAAAGCTGGAACCCTGGGTTTATCTAGAAACTTGTCAATGAGATGACATTTCAACATTTGCAGATATTGATTACACAACACATTTGCGGGGAAATAAGGTAATCTGTCTGAGGGTTTTAACATAACATTTGACTGGCCAGTCACCCAATAATTATAATGACCTGTAAAATATTAAATAAAAAATATCAGAGGTCACTGGAAATAAAACAAGGAAAAAAAATCAAACAGACTCCCAACTCGACCAACTCTTTAAAATTAATTCATATGATTAAAGGTCTCCTTGGCCCTCCAGAGCCCAGACCATACACTGTGTGCCAAGACAGGGCCACACAACAGCTGCTTCCACTGAGACTTTTCCTATCCCATCTGTGAGCCCAAAAAAGAGGACAGTTCTTTTCAGAAGTTACCATCCGTTCTATTAATGTGAGCGTCACCCTAACAGTCAACAGGTGGTACTGGTGGCAACTGCCGATTTGAGGCCAGTAGAGCACAGCTACAAATTATCTGCAATACCCTGAAATCTTTAAGTACAGGGGTTAACCACAAAGTTTAGTTTATAAATGTGTGTACGTCAGTATCAAGTGAAGATTCTGAGCCGAATCACTCTAAAGGAAGAAGGGAAGGCATGTTTTTACAATGTGGAAATGACATCCATGAGGCTGGGAAACAACAGTTTGCGTTCAACTATAACGCCTTCCCCGGGTGCACAGAAAGGGTGCTTGTACTTGGAGCAGACGGGAATAGAACAAAATTCCTAAGCCAATGGGATTACACAGATTTCGTGCGATCTACATCATGTAAGTGCTGAATGGTGGTACATGTAAGTGCAGAATTCTGTTAGTGAGGCCATGAAACCATACAGCCCTGGCATGAAGGTTGTGGATCCTTTCCTTGACCTATGCCCTCTTCGAGTACCTGTACTCACAAATGAATCGACAGAGTATTTAAAAAAACACAAAACCAAATTCCATAAAAGTCTATGATGACAGAGTAATTTAGCTGAGGGCAAGGAGAGCGAAGTCCAGCCCATAGTATGCATACCCTGTCCACGCCCACAAGCTGGTACCCCTAATACTGCCGCATGCAGTTCTCAGGTCAAACATGAAATAGAGTGACTGATAACCATGGGCACCCTTTGTTCAAGCAGATTTCACAAAATACGCCTACAAGCCAAATAACCTGTTCATGACCGTGACGGAGGATAAAAACTGTGATGAAATATGTTCATCCCAAAGATGACTGTGTTAACCATCATATGGACATGAACGGCTCTTTACCGTGTACTTGTACATCTGGAATGCCACAGTCCAAGAGCAGCCTTGAAGAAACACTGTTTCTAAGCTATAGATCCTATATGCGTAACACATCAGACATTTGTTCAGTACTCAGCGCCATACTACGCATAAACAGAATCAAAATATTATTATTGTTTCTTCTTTTTTTTGACATCAGGTGGTTTGAATCATTGTATTTTATATAGAAAGGTACTGGGAAATCTTGTGCTTGTATCATGTGCTTGGATAATGCAATTTCACTGGTCGATAATAGCCACATGGTAGGTCTGAAAACAATCCAGACTTAATTATGTTGTGCAAGTCAACCTCAAATATTTTGCTAGTAGTTGTGTACACTTTGGAGAACCTACACGCGCACTTGAGACTCAGCACGGCAACTGCTTGTGTCCGGCAGTTACTGCAAGTAGTGACTTCAGTTACTTCGTGCACTGTTTAACAGGCATAATCATTTATGGTCATGACTTATTGGCAAAAGACTGTGGACTGCTGTGATTCAGGACACACTATTTTTAACCCTCTTGGAGTGCATAACACTTTGCCCCGGGGTACTATGCGCTGCATACATGTACATGTACCTATCCTGCAGAAAAACGTCAACAACTGTCAAGTGGTACATGGGCACAATGACCTGACACACATTTGGATCAAATAACAAGACACCAGGAAGTGCACATAGTTGGCTGAAGTCTTCTCTCAGTTGTCACCTCATTTCTGCTCTTTAATTATTCACACTGTTTCCAACGGCATCAACATTTTCTAATGCCAGCAGACTTTTTATTGTTAAAATTACATGCATGTGCGATTTCTAATTAAACAAGTCAAAATAAAAAACGCATCCTCGTGGAATGAAATACGGGTGACTGCATCTCAACCTGAATGTATTTCAAACATTGTTCAGCTAGCTGGTGTTAGGTGTTGTCTTCCCTTAAGATGCCTTAGGACTCAAAATAAAGGTTTCACTAAAGAAAAAAAGCACATTGGAAGGTGCGCAGGAGCACTTCCTGGAAACAGGAGTCTTTGGCTCAATGCGTTCATCACAAGAAAGTACAGTTTTCAACATTAGGAGTAAAACTCAACGCCAGAAAACCAGTACTCTTAACTCATACCGTTTATGCATTTATGATCCAGAGATCATTATCTATGTTGAAAGATCATCATACATGTAGTGTGCCAATACCTGAGAATGCATGTAAGTTTACCTAGATCAAAGAGAAGACCTGTTTTTTCAGGATTTATAACTTGGAAATTTAGTGGAAGTTTTCTAGCACAAGAAAACAAGACAGCTGATACTCTCCTCACGTGCCTCCAATTTCGATAGATTCTTAAACACAAAGAAAAAGACACACTGCCTGGTTTGTTACAGACAAAAGATCGGGACAGAAGCCAGCCACTTGGATGTCCTTCAAGGCCCGCTAGTCCCCCACACGAGCTAAACCCCTTTCACAAAAAAATAGCAACCGGGGACACATGAGCAAACAAGAGACCTAACACTTCCAGACTCGGGCAGTTGTTGGGAATGTCTCCTCTGGATATGGCTGAGGGCCCCTGAATAGGAAGGCACCTTCACAATGAGGGATTGGACAGGGGAGCTCCGTTGAAAGTCCCTGTCTGCCCTGCCTGAAGGTGTCTTCAGACAGGGGATTTACAGGAGGGATTAACAGTCAGTAATCCTGCTGTTGGAGATCTGAGAAAATTACCTGCTCTCCCACACATGGTGGGGTATGGAGGTTGGTGGGGAGGGGGTAACACCACACGTTAAAAGGTCAATGGCCATCAAAGCTTTCAGAAACTTAGCACACATGCACATGTACCAGACTTTTCCTGTTGTTGCTCTGGTTTTATGTTTAACAGCATTTGCTATGCATCATTCATGCAAACGTATTCTAATTGTAACTCCTGGTTCATGAATATTCATCGGATGTTATATTCAACATTTTAAAATCCCTGCATGGGTTCATCTAACAAGGGGCATGACAAGGGCCTATTACATGTATATGTCAAGTGTTAATGGCTAATCGATGGAAAGTCTACACATCATCCCCATGAGTGCCAGAAAGCAGATACACCTGTATATTGGACAATAATTAATTTCTTAAAAGTGCATCAAGAAAAATGGCTTGGTCAAAGGAAAACTTCTGCTTCTAATGATTGCAAACTGTTATCTGCTCTGGTGAATAAGCGCCCCCTGTGGTGAACAAGAGAGAGGCCAGAATGACACTCGAGCAATTCACTGGTGTCTACGCGAATGCGCAACAGATTCAATGAAATGACTAGTCTGATCTCTGAACCAGATGCGCAAGTATGCGCAGTCTGTCATGAAAAGAAGATCTCCGCATGGCTGAGTAGAGTCCCTTCCCTAACTGACCTGTGGCACCCATTAATAAGATAATTCTGCCCATTTCCCCTGAAGTGGAAACACTCCCCCAAGAAAAAACTGAGTCTACACAACCCAACAGCAGCCGTGAACTGTTTATAATAGGAAGGTGGGTGCTTTATAATTTGCAGTCGAGAAAAATTTACTGCCATGGCAACAGTGTGGTGGAATCCTTTTAAGGAGAGAAGAACAATTCTTGCATCGTTGCCATCACACAAATGGCATACAGAGTGCATGCATTAAGCACTTCAAAGTGGGCTGACCATGTGAAAACCTTTGCCCTTGAACTGGAAGGTAAAGGATAATGTATCATTACCTTTGCTGCTATTGCCCGTTCATTAATTTAATGGGGATCTTGTCCTGCTGAGCCTCTTCCCTTTCCTCTTATCCCCCCCTCCCCCTTTTAATCATGCCAGCACCACTCCCTAACTCTCCCATCCCTTCCACGGCAGCCCTGCCTGACATCGATCTACGGGATATTGATTGTGGGGGCGGAGGAGGGGGGGAGGTTACTGTTGTCATTAGCAACAGTTCTGTTGTGTGACCAAGGCAGAATGCACATCTCACACTGTTGTGGTTGTCAGGCACATGTTGTACTACGCATGACTGGAAATTGGGTACATCGTTTACGAATGCAGTACAAACAAGGCAGTCCAAATTTTGGTTTTTATCTGAAACACCGAAGCAAGTTTACGCACAGTTTATTCTGGGTATTTTTATCAACGGTAAACTGCATGTACATGTATACACTCTCTGTGAATTAAGTCCATCACTCAGAATGTCTGGAAAATCTAATTATTGTCTCGCCAAAACCTGAGGTACGAGGACATTATCTATTCATCCTCATACCGGTGTGGCGGTCTCAGCTGTCTCCTGGTCTCAGCGGTCCCCCCTGACGTGGTAGGTCATTTCAGCACAACACAAGCATGGTCTCGTTGGTCTTCCGTGCTGAGATGTCTGCATGACTAACTCGCACGCTACTATAAGCGGTGCTATTATCTTTGGACGGTGTAGGCCTATGCACAGTACATGCATGGACTGCACTGCTCAGCACGCCACTTAAAGGGACGACTTTCCCGTTGTTGTGCGCAGAGATTGCATGACTTATTTTTACCATATTTGGTAAGGGGGACCGCTGAGACCAGGAGGCAGCTGAGACCGCCACATCGGTACTCCGCACAAAAGAATAGGAAAGAGGAAACCCTTTTTATTTCTTGTAAAAAAGAACAAATTTCATGGGCCTAAAAAAAAAAAGACACACAAAAAAAAATTCATTTGTGAGCAAGTATACTAAGTACACGTACAACTTAATTTGCTAAATTTCCCCCTCCCAAAAACACTCAGCCCACACACTAATAATAGAAAAAAAAGTGTGCGAAAACTTCACGTTTAACATGGCATATAATGTTACGCTACAATAGCCCAGAAACATTTCTATGGTCTATGTTCAGCAGATACTGGAGATCAGCTCAGTTGCCCTACAACTGCTCAATTGACCAATACCACCTATCTGGTTACCCCATCCCTGGCTGGTTATTTATAAATCCGAGTGCAGACAGAGTTCATATATACCCAGATGCATACATTGCCCTTTCTCCCCTTCACAAACCGTGCACAAACCGTGGGTACACTGTGATCACACCGCTTCCACTTTCAGTCCACCTTTCACTCTCTCGGCCCTTTGCGCATTCTCCCATTGATACAAACTGGCACTGATGTCATGACACGTACATGTGCATGTATGGGTGACGTTGGTCCACCGGTGAAAATGATCCGAGCCAGCCATTGCTGTAACACTCTCCCCCACACATGCCAGTTATCATCCTGGTGCAGGCGGATATTAAAAAAAAGGCTAAAAATAGATGCTGGGACAGCAGGCTGCTTGGGTGTCTAATGTTGTCTAAGCTTCCCAGGATAATCCTTTTGTGTTGACCTCTAAGCTAAATGTAGCTGCCCCAAATGACTAATGCATGTGCTATGAACATGTGCACCCAGGTACCTGCACATGTACATCAAATGTGCCATGTACATATATGACAACTTTATCCACATTTTGCAGTTGATTGGTTTGTAAGCACCCATTGATAGCATGATGGATATGAGACTCGAGAGAATGAGGAGAATTTTGCTTCCCTTTGTCTTTACGGTCAGGTTTGGTGAAATCAAGCGGTGGGAGTTGGAGAAGGACCTTTCAGTGGGCCCTGCCCCTCCATCTGGGGACCATTTTCAAGCTGGCAACTATCCAATCTCAGCACTGTGTTCTACATATGGTATGTGCGTCCCACCTACTTGTGCCCTACAGTACATAACCTGAAACAAAAAAACAAAAACAAATCACTGCTCTGTTACGCAGAATTTGAATGATTCAAGATTCTACTTACTACTTCAATAGGCTTAACCACTAGGGTCCAATTTAACAGCTCTGCTTGCCATAAAAGCAGAGAATCTCCGCCTACTATAGAAGTGAATCCAATGCTAACACTCGGTGTACATGTATTTCACAGGTCAGCAAGGAATTTCTGCAAATGTAAATCTATGCCTGTAATAAAGCCACTGCACCAAAGCCTAAAATTTCTAAGCAAGTTTCATTGATAAATATGAAATCTTGTAAGATTCACAATTTGGTGTCCAAGAAAACGGCTTGACAGACCAAGCAATTTCATATGTTGTAAGTAAACATTTAAGTGCTATAGACGATAAGAAATTTACAACTGGAATATTTCAAGATCTTGCTAAGGCTTTTGATACTGTTTACCACGATATTTTGATTTGTAAACTGGAACATTATGGCACCCGCAGGATTGCACTAAACTGCTTTAAAAGTTATTTAAGTAATAGAAAACAGTTTGTTTCATTTAATTCGGTCAATTCGGATGCTTATGTTGTTTCTTGTGGAGTCCCACAAGGTTCAGTATTGGGTCCCCTGCTGTTTTTGCTTTATATCAATGACATCTGCAATACATCAGATATTATATCTTTTTTTCGCCTTTTTGCAGATGACACCAGCTTGTTATATTGTCACACTAATGTTGATAAAGCCATTTTAAATATTAATGGAGAGCCTATCAATATAAATGGATGGCTTTTAGCCAATAAGCTACGCATTAATTTACTTAAATCAAATTACAACATTAAATCAAATTTAATTAACAGATGACGTATACACAAACTATTCTGATTGCTGTGAATGGTACAAACCTCAAATAAAAATGCACTCGATTTTTAGGTATTATTATTGACGAGCATTTAATTGGAAGGACCACTGTAATGAAGTAGCAAGTAAAGTTTCAAAAAATATTGGAATAATTAATTGCTTAAAGTTTTATTTACCAAGCGGTATTTTGCTTGCCCTGTATAATTCCTTTGTTCTTCCACATTTGAACTATTCCATTATTACATGGGTGGGGCTACTATCTATTGGTAAACAAATCCTGAAGTTGCAAAAAAAGAGCTGTATGCATCATTGTAGGTTTAGCTGTGATTTGTTATTTTAGTGTCACTGTGTCTGGTATAATTACTTTTCTTTTATCGTAGTTAGGGTTAGAGGCATCTGTTCCTGGGAAAGATCGAGACATCACCAATGCCAGCAAGGTTAGGTTCTCCCTGTTGGCGGGGCAGATGTATCCCATACTGCAGTTTGGGTACTAGGGCAGTGACATTCATTCATTTATCCTTATTCTTTTGTCCTTATCCTTTCATTTCTTAAATTAATTATTTTTTATTTCAACTTGTACTGCGCCTTTGATCATTTTTATGGAAATGGCGCATTATAAATTTTCAATTATTATTACAATTATTATTGTTAAGGCTGGTTCTTGTGATTGTACTGCTCCACTGTTTGCCAAACTTTAAATCCAACGTTTTAATGATTTGTACAAATTTTTTATGTAAATTCATGTATAAATATACGAATAATCAATTACAATCTTGTTTCAAGGCATGCTTTACCTTAGCATCAAATGTTCATTCCTGTCATACTCAAAGTGCATCCAAAAAGCATCTCTATGTTCAATTCAGTAGAACAGCCCCAAATAGATTAATCATGGCATTTCAAGTTGGAACAAACTGAATGACGCCTTAAAATCATTGCCAACCTTGCTTTCATTTGCCAAGAAACTGAAAGCTGACACTACTTAGTACATATTTGTAAAATTAGTAATGCCACTTAATTAATATCCCTAACTCCCTTGGGTGTGTGCAAAATCATATTAAAATTGGAGGATTCAGAGCTGTTAGGGTTATGCAATGTACCCGTGATATAGATGAATTCAGCCACGGTTAGGTCTTGTCTCATTCCTGTATATCTAATGTTTGTATAGTCCTTGTTGTTGTCAGTCCCAGGTCGGGGTACAAAAGCTTTTAGCTTCACCCACTTACCCAGATGTTGCCCTCTGTTTTTGTGCTCAAGTGTTAATATTATTTGTTCTGTGCAATAATTTAATTGTTTTAATGCATTTTGAATCTAAATACATGCATTCTTGTCTTTAAGTATAGCAATGTACTACCTGTGTGTCTTTGTAGGGCAATGTTGAAATAAATGTGTGCGCAAAAAAAAAAGTGTTGCAAGCACAGGATGGCAATCACGAGTGCCATAGTTTAGTTAGCAGGCCGGTCCCAATGAGGCTGCCTCAACTAGTACACATCTGAATTTTAATTGAACAAAAATGGGCCCACCTCGCATGGGAGACAGTACCAAATTTTGGTTAATTCAGACAACTTCCAACACATGATGGAAAACACCCAGGGTACATTTGAACAAACAAATCATTACATGCACAATCTCCTCAATTTGATCCCCTCCCCCTTTTCTGAGCTAGACTTTCAACAAAATACATGTACTGTACATGTATGCTATACTCAGAATTATGTAAACACCAAGGCAGAAATGTATAAATCATGGATTGTATTGACGCTTAAGCCTTTGAATTGGTTACACCTAACCATTTCCAAATCAATGGGTTTAAACAAGGAAAAAAAAAGTGCAGAGGTACTGATTTGTGTCCGCACATTGGTGAATGTACGAAGTCCAATGTGCTGCTCGTGCTCAGAATGTGGAGTGCATGCAACTGACCAAGCCTTACATAAACAGCGAATGGAATATCCAAACGACCGGTGTTCACTGGACACTGTCACAGAATACAGGAAAGTTGAAGTATCGTGAAGCCTACAAGAGACAGGGGGATGGACTGAGTTTGCTCCTTGCAACAGTAACGTCCTGCACCCACTATTATTGATGTCACTGCCAAGCCTGTGGGACTTTGATGACTGATTTCTGGACCATATTTGGTCATACTCTTCATCAAAAAACACTGTTAACCCTAACCCCCTGGGTTGCGTGCAAAATCATATTAAAATTGGAGGATTCAGGACTGTTAGGGTTAACATACTGGTATCATTCTTGTGACATGCCATATTGTCTTCGCAGGATGCCGTAAAACTTTGATTTCTCCACTGACTGTGCATGGGTCGACAAGCTCATGCAAGGAGGGTCATGTCAATCACTAATGATCATAATAAATTCTGAGCTGTCATCTTACTGTAATCTTTCTCTTTAGAGGCACTGATTCCTACAGTGTCACAATGCACAGGGGCTATTCCTCAATATTCCTTCAAAAAACTGACCACAATAGCCCCTTTTATGCTCAGCACCCAAGGATTGTCATGTGTGATGCTCATTCCCCCCTAAAAAAAGAACAAAAACAACTTGTACAAAGCGACATTCCCAGATCAATGCTAACTAAATGCAAGCAAGGTTCCTACCCGCCCAATAGCTACCCACTGTCCCACACCAGCAAGTGCAATACGGACCTCAGCACTCCCCTACTGCCCCCTGCAGGCCACCAGCCACAGAGAGCCATTCCCACATCGAAATGGGTCAATGACTGCTTTGGACACCAGCTTCGTGCTTCTTGTTCTGGAAGAGCAACCCAGGATGGGCTAAAAATAAGTCCTTGCCCGGGGTCAACTGCAGTTCAGCTGGGGTTGTATGCATCATATGGAGAATAACAACATCATAAGGCAGTAAACCGGGATGTGGAACTCTGCATGTACAGCAATGAAATGAATTATCATGGACGCTTCATGTAACCCCAGATTTTGCCGCCAGTTTTCTACAAGGCAAAGTCCTTTCACAATTCAGACAGAAACAAGAGCACGAGGTGGAGGAGCAGAAAACTGAACAGCATTTTGAACACACACACTGAAATTCCAATCCTTGTGGAAAGAACGTTTTTTTCTTGTGCAGCCGAACTTTCGGGTGTGAAACACTGTTTTCAAAATGCTCCTATTGGAACCAGAGTTTCCGGTTCTTTCATGAATTGAAATTTCAACCAAATATCCCTTACATAAAACACTTCAATTTGCTAACATAAATACATATCAAAAATTCCTCCTTTTGAGTTATTTCCAAACATCTTTTTCAGGAAATCCTTGTGGGGACCTATTCATCTTTGGAACTGCCCTGTGGAGACCTTTTCAGCCTATTCTGATTTCCACGGGTCACTAGATTTCATATCAGTTGCAAACTACAGGTAAAGTCTGTCTGTGTGTATCCAGGCATTCTTCATGTCTCTACTCTTCAGGAAGTTGAGTGCTAAGCCAACATGGCCTTGGCATTTCTGCTGGATGCCTACAATTTTCACTACTTTTGCAGAAAGAGGCTCACAGTGATACAAGTATTATAAGAAACTAGGAGTAAAACTTGCATAAAGAAACAAGACTCTCCTTCATAATACGTGTGTATGTATGTCATGTTCCCAACTTAATAGAGGTCTTCTCATGGAGAATCCTGTCATTTTCAAAACACATCTCTGATTGCACAGTCAGTACAAATCCCCCCTCCCCCAAAAAACCTCTTGATACAAACAGACCAGGGAGCGTTGCACACAAACATGATTGGAAAGATGAATAAATACATGCCATTTTGTAAAGTGGGAATTCAAGAAGAGGTAATATTCATGCAGTCGTGACCATGCATTGCAGCTTATATACAGTAACGGCCAATTCCAGGGTAGTTCCATTTTAAATATAGGCACTCCTCATACCGTGACTGATTTTTTAACTGGTCAAATACAGCACCCGGAAAATATCACCGATGGAAACTCCAGTCTTATTTCGCAGTACAGTGCTTACATTAAACAAACGTATCAAACCTGGCTTTTGCACATGAACAATGTATGTACATGCAATACATGTACAAATGAATTAACGATAATTAATTCCCTTCCTTTGTAACAGTGATCATGGTTGAATTGCATGCCCATTGGAGGCAGATAACATCCTTGACACATACATAAATCAGCCCATGAGTTTTTTATTCACAGTAGCAAAGGAACTAGGCTGAGCACTAAACATAGACTTGGCTTTTGTATGGAGCCAGGACATGAGCAAATGTGCTCAGGTGATACACCCATCCCATAACAATACTTTTGAATACATCTACCACGCCTTGTGCAAAATGTGTCATTACAACAGCTTGTATTCAGTGAATTTCTACGAGCTGGTTCTTTATAAAACTGGATCCGGCTCTGAAATTTTGGGAGCATGGGGAGAAGGGATAGGGGGGCCACATCTAGCAACAAATGTACATGTATGTATCAAAGCAACGTCTAATGTGATGACCCCCCCCAAAAAAAAACATGGTACTGAGTTATGGGTTTTATGCACAAGTACTTGTGTGTCAGTTACAAAGAGAAAGGATGGGCAACACTTTGAACAGCACTGTTGCTGTTTGCCCAGCATCACCAGGAAACTTCTTTTGCAGTCGTGCACACTGGAATCATGGCTTTGACATGCAAGAAAAGTTTGCATGCGTGATGCATCATCCCAACAAGTTCGTCACTGTCACGTAAAAATATGCATTGTCTCTCGGGCATTCATGTGCACAGTCCATATAAATGTTAAAATTTAATTAATAAAAATAAATCTATCACAAATTATACGACTACATGAGAATAAAAGCAGCGTTGGCAAATGGACCACTATCAGAGCACAAGGTATGATATTGTACTCCACTACTTGACTCAGTCAATGTACTTTCGGTATGCTGATAGATGTGGTAATTGATTCAGGTCCGGACTATTTGGGGGGAGGAGGGGAGAAGAAATGCAGACATGAACTTTCAAGGGTGGCAAAATTAAATATGCATGCAAATATGAAACTGGTTACTATTTATAGGCTGCTGAGTGCTAAACAATGCCAGGGGTTGTACAGTAAATATAAGGAATTAGTCAGCAGACTAAAGCGCAATTAATGAAACATCACGCCGGGCAATATGGCGCGGGCAAATTGCATGCAGGCCAGGAGAAGTTGGACAGATGTTGCCATGAAGTCTGGCACAGCTGACAATTTTTCACTCAGCCGCATTGTGGCAGTTTTCACATGCGGCAGTTTTTGTGAAAACTGCGTGTGTGGTGGCCCTATTTTTTGCTGCATTTATTGCCTACACTTTGGCACGAGGATCCAGATGTTTGGGTGGCAAAAACAACTGTTCAACGCCCAACACTTTTCTGATTACAATTTTTGCTGAGTGGAAAAAACAAACAAACACAAACAAATAATGCAGGTATTCTTCAATGCCAAACAAACCCTTTGCTTAGATAAGATCACCGAAATGGATGCATTGCCATGGACACTGTTACTTTCTATGTAATACTGTTAAATAAACATTAGCAACTGACACATATGCATTTCATTGTTGAAAGAAACAAAACTAAAGACATAACATGAACAGCATCAATCTCAATGGGGAATCTAGTCAAGCAAAACATTCGCTGGAAAATAAGACAAAAGAAGAACAAGTAATTATTTTGGCGTGGCCACCGTCGTATGTGCCAGCACGCATGATATGTCTGATTCCACAATGTATGTAGAGCTTAGCTTGTGAAACACGGTCACCTGTGTGTGTCGACACATAACACTGATAACGAGCACAGTACACCAGGCCAGGACAGAATTACATTTCATATTGAAAAAATGTCAACTGACAACACACGCAAAGCTGGTGTCCCATTTTCCCCCTCCAGCCTCACCGGCACTCATTAGCATACCGTAAGGGCAACTTACAGGCACATCACCGACAAGGCCATTACTGACAAGACGTTGAGAAACGCAAATACACGTGCCTGCCAACAATATTCAAATCAGCTCGATGAATCAACACCACAAAATAGAAACCCTGTTTGGTCACATCATACGAGTGCGCTTGCATGTACGCATCGGTCGTGGTGCAGACAAATTGTATTGAAAAGGTACAAGCCCCCTGGCAAAAATGCTGGTTCCAGGTTTGTGCGTTTTCAGTCAGTTTTCAGTTTTTGTTTTTTTCAGCATGTGTGGTTTGGCAGAAATCTTATTTCACTGTAAGATACAGCCAAGCACAAACAGCGGATTATACCATCGCCTGGGAACACAGTCATTTATCGTAAGACACGCCCCATCCCTCTGCAAACACAAAAGTCAGCTCGGCTGGTTGCCATGCCAATATTGGTCGGGCTAAAAATAGAACAGCCGCTTCCCTATTCAACTGTAAAACATGCGTTATATCAATGCATTCCTATTTTCATACACGGCCGCACGCACGCACAGACTGCACACGGCCCTTGGAACGTATACATTTAGCAGCGCCTGGGTAGGATTTGGGGAGTCTGTGTAGAGCATCTCATTCAGTTAACTAGCGGGGACATGTTGGCAGACAAAACAGGAGAGAAAGAAAGATGCAATAACAGAGCAGGAAAAAGGCTATGAAAAGCATGTACAGAGAGCAAGGACACGGAAATGTAGGGGGAAAAAATGGGAAGAAATGAAAGGGTGCAGCAAGAGTTAATGGGATATTGAAAGGACAAAATTGGCATGTCAAAGAGGGGAGATTAAGACTGTTTTGCACGGCAAGACATTTTGGGAGTGCAGTGTATCAGGAGGACCGTCTATTCAGGATGGGAAACGAAAGGCATGGAGGGAGAAAACTTGATGGCTGTGAATGACAAGACTGAATGAAGAAATCCTGGTAGAGCAAGGGATGTCGCAGGGGAAGGATGGCAGGAGGGACAAGGAAGTGTCAGGTACTGAGAATACATATGGATTTTGATGACTTTCTACCGCCCCCCCCGGAGGGAAACCAAAAAAAGCTGAATGAACGGTGGACGTGAACAAGAAGGAGGGCATTAATCCCCATAAAGGCAAAAGCAGGCCAGCAAAATGAGAAAGAGAAAATAGCATGACGCGGATTCAAAACTGAGTTCTAGACAAGAAAAATCATATGCATGTAGTACAGTATCAATTCTCCCTGTTTACAATGCCAGAATTCTGGGTAAATTTCACTGCCAGTGCCACTGTAGCCAGTAAAATGCTCCTCTTGGAACAGTTTTCTACATACTTAAGTACCCGGGCTGATACGGTTCCTTTTCCTGATATGGAACCCAGCCAATGTTTGAATGACCAGGTCACGGGGAGCTATTTATAGCCTGGCCTGTATTTATATCTCTGACACTGCACCTGTTTCCACTCTGAAAAATTTCACGCTGGATTCCCAGCTCGTGTGCCTATTGCTGACAGGCCTGTAGTTGTGATGCCATATGTACGGTAATATCAAGACAAGCTAGCTTCAAATAACAACAGGTTTTGCCTTATTTGAATGTTTACTTTTTATAATTTTTTTCATATTTGCAAATTTATCACTACCCAAGTTGCTTGTACTTTGGATTCATTACAATTCTGAATACACAGGGAAATTAATTCTAACTTTCCCTTTAAACTTCACCCTCACATAACCCACAATTCTTGAAGTGATTTAATAAACCTCCAATTTAATATCTCAGACCACTGCCACTAAAAAAAACCCAGACCGATCGTGGAAGTCCATATGGTTTGTCCAAGGCCAGGGCGTTACTCTGTTCTAGGCTTACAGTAGCACAATGATTTGGTTCTCCAGGAACGGCACAAAATGGTAGTTTATCATTTCATTACACATCCATGGTGCAATGTTGGCTATGTTACGTTAATGACAAAAACATAAAAGTCTAAGACGAGCAGATAAATTCATGCTCACATGTACAATGCTCTAAATATCTAAGCAAATGCAGGAATTGTGAAGGATCCAACCTCAGAAAACTGTAGCAGGCCTACTTTATTAGGTCCTGCATATGATCAATTCAAGTTGTCCAATTTTCAGGGAGGTACCACATGCAAAACCCATTGTAATACCTGCATTTTATTTTTCACCAGCCTAAATACACAAATGAAGGCATTGCATTCATTAGGGCTTCAAATTGAAAATAATGAAGCACATTAATTCCAAACAAAATTTTAAAAAAATGAACATATTGTATAGCTCAACTTTCAGATCAGACCTGTCCAATTAGAGACGAGTACACAGTCATAAAAAAAATGTCCATAAATATCATTTAATCCCAATTGAAAAAAGAAGCAAAAAAACTCTCCACTTTGGCAGGCTCTGGGTCCAATGGTAATGTTTATTCCCCACAACCAATTCAAACATAATTACCCAGACGTTTAAATTTATCCACAATCCAATTGGAAGCTGATGCAATCTACCGGTACACATCCAGGGATGCCCGATAATGATTACACGGATATGTTGGCATGCATCTGAAAGCAATTTTTTTTTGTTCATGCTCACTGACCGGGCTCTCAGTCACTACGATCATTCACATGACTGGCCCACATTTTTATCTTTTAAATTTCAAGTCACAGCGCATGGTAGACTATGGCGCATCCAGTGCGAGTGCATTGATACTTAACCTACACTTATCAAAAACTTCAAAGATTCGATTTACTGAGGTGAACAAAATTATCTAGAGTAGTTATTCTCGAGAATGCAGGCAAAAACTACATAGAAACAAGCGACTGAATGGAGAACAAAATTTTAATGCCAATTCAGAAATATTGGAAAAAAGACTGTATCTGAAGTGTGTTAATGCAAAAGGGAAAGCTGGTTTGAAAATTGCTGGGACAGCTGTAACATAGATTCCCAGTCCAGCTAGTTAGAATAACTGCAGTCCAAGCATCATTCCACATTGCTGAGTCACATCTAGACAGGCTGCGCAATAGACCAGTGCCACACTTTGCCATACACTGAAGTGCATGTACATGTACATGTACTGTATGAAATTTTCCCTTTCCCAGAGCATGCAAGATCACATCTCCGGTCGCCCAACATGCACGCCACACCCTAATAAATTTCCCTGGCTGCCCTGCTATTTATAGCTGCACTCAGGCTATTTTTAGCTGGGGAAGTCTAAATATAGCCTGTGTGGCCCTCGGGGGAACAGGCCCCGGTGAGGACAGGGGCTGTGGTTTGTTCTACACAGTGTAATTAGGATTCAGCGTTTGGCTGGCTCCACTCGTCTGCCTTGCAGAACTCCCTTGCATCCTGTGTCTCTGATATTACATTTATGCTTATCCTGGTCAACTAGGATTCGCTATGTAACGTGCATGCCTGTGTGTATGTGCTGTGTGGAGGAATGGACCATTTCAAGGGCAAAAAATAATGACATTAACTACACTCTGTACAATCAGTTCATATTTTTAGACAAGTAGTGGTTGCATATTCCATTCTAATTATGTTGTGCACCCACAATATTTTCATCTTTTTCCCAGTCAGAATTCATCCACAAAAAAGGTCTTTTCAGCTACATTTGCATGATTTCCATGACATGCTTGTTGAAATTCAGATGGGGTTATGCAGTTGATTTGGATGTTCCTTCTGAGAAGGGGAAAACAGAGCCGCTCTGGTCTTTACACTCAAAGCTAGTGTATATAAATAAATAGTACTGTCATGACACAACCTATACATGTAGGTAGTACAATTTAACTTTCACTCCCTCAACAATACACCCCTCGAGATGACAGAGCAATGTGCTATTTTTAGCCTGGGCCAGCGTGCAATTAAAATTTGTCAAGGCTGCATTTTCAGGGAGGAAAAAAATCTTCCAACTGATGCCAGACCTATAAAATATAATTAGCCATTGTATTTGGAAGGGTTGCTAGGGGGGGGAGAGATCAATACATTTTGCTTAGGCTCTCTCTCTCTGTCTCGGATGCCATTGGTTGGGTCTGTCAGCCGTGGGTTTTAATTTGAGGGTTGCGCGGCCGTAGGTCTAATCTTGACGTCAGGCTTTCCGGTGATTGGAATTGGTCCTGTCCTGCTCGGCCCACACAACACATAAATGAGAAATGCACCACTACGAGCTTCGTGCAAAATGTACAGTGGTATGTAAAAAGGCCACAGAGCATCTCAAGAAAGACAGACGGCGGGATATTACGGTTAGGTTCATGGGGTTTTGCCAGGGTTCACCCATGACAGAAATAAGCTTGGGTTTTTTGTCCCTTCTCTGCAGTCACCAAGATCATGGGCAGTTAGAAACATGTTTGAAACTAAAAACTCTCTGTCATTATTTATAAAATGACGAGCATGCTCTTTAAACGTTTCATTTGAAAGAAAAGGAATTTGGATCAGAGAGGAAATATTACAGACTGAAGAAAGGAAACATACATATGTATGTGTACATGTACATGCTATAAACAAAACTCATACAACCATTTTCAGGTAAGCGAAGATCAAATCTGACCCCTTCTTGTGGAAGGTCAATTATTTGGGGTTAATGGATAGGATCAAACAACTCCTACATAATGCATAAAAAATGGACCGGTTGCAAGGTGGGCCAAATTTTCAGACATGATTTACAATCTCTTATTTGATTTCAAAGGTATAGGTTTGAGGCCAACAATTTTGCCCTGTATGGTAAAATAGTTTCAGATAGGGCCTGGCCATAATTGTTTTACAAGGTAATATCTGGAAAGTGAAAGTGTATATGGTACATCAGAGGCTTAGGCAAAAAGGCTGTTCTGCTTCTGTAAGTTCTGGTTTCCTGACTGACCTTAAGTTTTCAAAGTGACCCTAAAATTTTTAGTGGCATGTTGAAAATAGAAGTAAACAAAAAAGTTTTTAAAATCTTGTCTCTTCTGTCTTCACAAAATACCTCTCACCTTTTTGTGTCATAGATGCTTGTATTTATGTTTGCCTCTTTACATTTGTAACTTTTGAGGAGAGAGATCCATTGTTTTCACAAAGTCCCTTTACGGTTTGCTATCACCTTGGTGAAAACATGTGAGCGATAATGTTAGGGCGGCATCCCGGCCAAATAGTGTTGTTACACTGCATGTATGCTGCTCTGCAGTTGCATGTTAAAAAAAAACATCAATGGAGCAAGACTATTTCTCCATGTTAATGCAAAGAACTTGATCTCTTGTCCGTGCATATATTTTCTGTGTTGCATGAATTGAACTTGAGGCTGTATCGCTTGTACTTGAAGCCAGTGTATCTCCACAAAATGTCCTGCCGCAACACAAGGTTTATCTCCCGTCCTGCTAGATGCATCACATATGATAATTACGCGATAAACGGACATTGTTGGCCAGTACCCATTGTGACTACAATACAAGTGTGGTGCACAGTGGTGTGAACCGTCCATTATTTCTAACGAATTACTGACTGGAGATGTTCTTTCACATTACTTCAGGAAGATTTTTAATTGATTTTTCTTGCAATTGTTTACAGCTTTTTGTATCACATCAGAAAATACTTCAAGCCGAAATTCACTTTTTTTATATATAACTGTATACCCCCTTAATTCAGCACAAAAAAAGCCCTAAAAAATCTTACTAACCGACCCCATATTTGCAAGGCATGTAATGGGAAGTAGAAATATTTTTAAGAGTATCGGAAAGAATACAACACATCTTAGACGGGGCAACTGGTTTTTGCTCCTCTCTCTGATATAGTTCTTCAAATGTATTCCGGAACAGCTGACATTATATGCCCAAGGCCTGAGATGGGTACAAAACTTAATCTGAGCTCGAGTACAAAATACATGCAGGCTTACACATAATAATCTGAAGAGCCCTCCACTTCAAACTGTAAGAAGAATGTCCTTTTTACTTTGGATGTTGCAGGAAAACCAGGAGAATTATTCCAGAGAATCCCCATGCAACTCCACAATAACCAAATCCACCGGTTACACCTACAGTGTACACGCAGCCTACATGTATGTCCCCTCCCAACTCCACACGTTGAAAACAAAGAGAAACACCTCAGCAAATTCGACCAAGGACTAGTCAACTAGTGGTTGATTTGTGACGTACCTAGAGCATATGCAGTGAAGTTGAAGTTTGAACAACCCTCGCCAACCATTGTCAGGTCGTTAGGCCGAAGGGGAGAAAAAGTGGCCACAGGAAAGGCAAAGTAACAAAAATTACAGTGAAAGTGGTCGTTTACAAGTGACATACTGTTTTTCTGGCATTTTTCTTTCAACTGGTCCTCTCTGCACTGTGCTATCAAAAATGGTTTATGGCAACCAATGATACGGCAAACCTCGGTAGGCTGGTCGCGAATAGGCTAGTCCAACCATCATCGACTAGCATACGTTCTATCAGAGACAGTCAAAGTATGGTTAACTACGGTTATTATCGAACTTGCCCCCAATGCCAAGCCTGGTCACTTTTCCTATTAATATCTTATATTGAGGTTACTAAGCTTCAAGTCGGTCACTAAACACACATACATGTATCTACCACAACATATATGTATACTTTATCCACACATCTCACTTAATCACTGCACATAATGCACACGAGCTATCCACATGGCCTCCGCACATGTTCGGATGCTTGCATTTGATCCACAAGTTTTCCCACAAACAATTTTTGATGGTTGCATAGGAAATTACCGAATTTGTTCTCTACATGAAAAGGCCATCAATTATTGACAGTGCTAACCTCAACAGTTTGGTGAAAGATACTTTAACCCCTAGATTGAGTAACCTTTGGCCTCGGCACCAGCACAAAGCAAGCACCACTGCATCTCTGTATTTAGTAAGTCATTAGCAAACAGTGCGACTTTTCAGCCATGTACCACAGTCTGTAGCTAGCAGTGCAGCCTATGAGCATAACTGCATCTTGATTACTTTTTACTTGCACACTTCACTTTACACATAACACGTAGTTCGTGCCAATGTAGTGTTCCGCATGTATTGTACAACTGGCACTCATGTGGATATTTCATGCTTTTCTGCTATTCCGCCACACAAGAAAAAAGATGTCCATAAGTCCAAAACCTGTCCAGCTAGTTCACTTTAAAGTTCAGAGTGATGTGACAAGTTGAAGGTACATGTACGCTTTATATTAATATAAACCTCTTCCTGTTCCTTTTTTCAGAGCTGAAATTGGGTCCAATAAGGCACAAAATAGGGATTATTTGGGCTGTGTCCAGTGAATTCAGCAATGTGAGAATAAATGCGGTAGTTTTTCATAACGCGGCACGTCTCATCCAATAACATATGGAGATGGCTTCTTCTCAGACTGAAATTCTGCAGATCAAAACATCTCCTGTTACATGCATATCACACAGACAGCTGCTACACTTGTAGCAGCTTCCAGGCTTGCAACACCAAAAGCACAATGAAAGCGGGCCTGTAGTGTTAACACATGGCTCTCCCCCCCCCACCTCGAGGGTGATAAAGTTCTTTTATTATTTCAATATCCTGAAACCTGTGGGTCAGCTTGATAACTGTAGCTTAAATCAAAGTAAAATGCAGTTTATGAATTTTTTTTTTATTTCATAGTCCTGATTGCAAAGTAAAACTTAATTCGTATAGAAAAATATTTGGTTCATTCAGCATACAGTCTTATTTTGATTCAGATTTTGGAGTTTCAAGTAATGAACGATTAACAAAAAAAACCACAGAATCATCGATAACAACTTTCTTCTGGCCACCTTCACCACTTTTCATACCAAGCTAATCATTTCAATAAAACATATGTAATACGAAACTGCTGCAAACCGCTTGCCGACTACAATGACCTAAAATACAAATCTCAAAATATGGAGGGCCTGACATTTCGATCCTAGCAGAATCTTTCTCAAACGTCAAAACTCTATTTTGACATTTCAATAAAATTGAGAGCAGTAGTTGGCAGCTCCAAAACAAAATAATTAATCAATTCATGGGAAAAAAAAAATGAAAATAACGTTCGGTTCCAACCTGCAAATAAAAATGTAGCACAAGAATATTTCTCGGTGCTAAAACTTGAAAAATGCGAGAAAAGGGAAGCAAGTGGAAAAGAAAGACGACTTACTATTGTGCACTATCTATAAGTTGATACTCGTGTGATCGATCGTAGCAGGCTTGTACACCGCTGTCTTGCCATAACCTTTTTGTATGCTCCCAGAATTCCTGTAATCAGGGGAGAATAAAATACAATCTAATGATGTGGTTTTCAATACAGCAATATGGCTTCAAGAGAGTATAACATCAAAAAAAAAATTCATCACATGAAGTAGTTTCCAAAATTCACAAACTAGAATAAGAAGGGAAATTTAAGGGAACAAGAAAACAAGGTGAATATGAATACAAACGTGTCTAGAAAAATGCTGATTGCGGATCGAAAAAACTTATTTGGGAAACAAAAAAGGAGGAAACCACAAGCACTGTCCTCACACAAACATTTATTACGAGCATCACCCTTTAAGATTCTTCAACATTCATCAGGAGGTTTTGACATGTTTTGTAGGAATGCAGAGGCAGAGATGAGCCACTGCTTATTTTATCAGACTTGATGGCACTTAGTTGAAGTTCCCGGCTTTTGGTACAGAGAGGTTTTCTGGAGAATTTAGGACGTCACCAAGGGCAAAAAGCTTAGGGAGTTCAGAAAGTGGTACATGTATATGTCTTTTCATTTGATGATCAGGAGAGTATCCAACAGAACTGCACAGGGGTTGCAACAATGACAACAGCATATTGTGACTTTTAAGAGCATCAAACTGCTTGCTGATAGTATTCCAAAACCAACATACTCCAGGCATGCTATAATTTTCAGCATTTTTCTTTTCTTTTCTTTACAATGACAAGATACCACGATCACAGCTGTCCTTGACAAAGTCAGACTTTACAAATGCTGACCCCTGGTGGTCATTTGGTCAAGATTAGTGGACATTTCTCACTGCACCGTCACTCTGTTGAATCTCCCGAACAATGTCACGGAGTGACAGTTACTGAAAAGCCAAGCTGTGGCCCATGCCCCCTTGAGGGTTCCCCACACGCTTGACCTTCTCAGGCTAGTTTGATTCTGTGTGTGTGCACAAACACAATGAGAATCACTCAAGTGTGGGGCAAGTAAAATTCACCAGAATGTAATGAAATGTTCTCAGTGTTACGGCACAGGAAATCTCTGCATGTTTACATTTCATCCCACATGAAGTGGTTCACAGCTAGCAAAATGTAAGTTCAACTTCCTGCAAGTGGCTTTGTGTGAATCTTGCAGTTGTTTTTTTTTTCTGCACAAAGTACAAACAAGGAGCAAAACCTGGATGACTAAAACATACAAACATGCACAATTTGGGGAATGAGAATCTCGAATTCCAGAAAAAATCCAGAGGAATCACACCCCCATCTTGACAACTGGGAGGATAAAAATTCTGTCCCATGACAGGAAGACCCACACTTGGGGGATTGTTTACAAATCGAAGAAAACTTCCGTGGCAGAAAGCTACATGTACAGTACATAAACGGGTGCAATAGATACAGGTCCATGTCTCTCTCCATCTGAGCTCACCACTTTGGAAAACTTGCTTGAAAAGAGTAGAATCAAGTCACAGAAAATGAAAGCTTTACAAAATTTCCAAGTTCATCTACCATAAAATTTAGTACAATGTAATGCAATGTATGACATGTATAACACTGTACTAAAGTGGAGGAAGACCATGATACAATGAAACACCTTGAAACTTAGAGTAGTCAGGCACTTTGAATTCAATCTTGGGAGTTGTCAAAGTATTGAAGACAGGGGATTTTTGACACTGTGTATATCATGCATACACGGCAGGCATAATGCATAATATGTAGGGGGAAGCGTCTGGAAGAAGTCTTCATTTCAGGTGCAAGTACATACATGTACTTCACGGGGGACAGCTCTAAGCTGAATTAAGAAGCAATTTGGTATAAAACAAATGCAATCAGTGGATTTTGTCCAGCTGGTAGGACAAAGAGAACAGCACCCTGCCACTTGTGTCAAATCTGAATCCCACTGCGTGTACACGTGTATGTAAATAGAACTTTTAACCGTGTTGACTTTTCCAGCATTTAGCAGTGTTTGCGGTACAGCTTGTTCCGTGAAATATGTCCCGCCTGCATGGAAAAAACCCACAGCTGTAAGATCGCTGTGCAGTGAACTCTTTTCCATTTTCAAGAAAATCGCAGTGCAAGTATTTGCTTCTTTAGTCAGAAATCTGCACTGCAGCGGCATCATGAACAGGCCATCATTGATGTAAATTTTCCGCTTTGTTTCTTGCAGCTTCCCCCCTCCCCCCCAGCAAACATGTACATAAATGGCACAACAATACCATGTTAAAGGGAACAAGCTGGAAAGCCTTCCTTCATTTCCATCCCTACCATAAATAAATGGTGTTTCCTTGCAAAACAGTTTGGTGCGTAGATTTCATGACCTCCCATGGGAGTAAGCTTCATATGGCTTACACTGACGCCTGGGAAACTGACAGAGCTAAGAATATAATTTTACTAGGAGTATGTCATCCTTGCACAGGGTACCTGGAACTGTTTTCCTCGGAAGATCCTGATACTCCTTTGTATTATAACCCATTTACTACTTATCAGAAATATCATTTTCAAAGAATTACAGAAACATTGTAAATGTGTGACGTCTGATAATTCCCAAAAAAACAGTTCACTCTTTTGACAAATTCATCTGATCAGTGGCCTTGGGATTGGGTGTCGGTCAGAGGTACCGAGTAGTCCTTGTTTAGCCATTCAACCACCTGGTAAATTTAGCTTTCAGGCTAGAGTCAACTTTCTGGAACTGGTGCAATGTTTGATCCATACATTTTCCACACTGTCATGCAAGAATGCCTTGAAGTGATATGGAAGCTTGAAGTGAACACTGGCGTTTCCGCATTTCCCAAGCAAACTTTCACGGATGGACAGAATCATGACATCTCCCTCAGGTGTCTCATCTCAGGAAGATGATACCATATCTTGGGAAGACATCTCTCTCTCTCTCTCTGCATCCCATCTTAGGATGGTGTATTTCCCTGTCATCCCGCAACAGAAAGGCACCTTCAGTTTTTTGGTTTTTTTTTTTGGTGCTCCATCTTTCAGTGATATGCACAATTGCACATTTACCAGTACAGTAACTTATGACGGAAAGGTGGAATCATGGAGAATTAAGTTTAAGCTTTCGTGCATTTACATGTACAAGTAGGCAGGGGACAAATCTGTTGAATGCATCGGCTTCACACTGGTCAGCTCCAGACACACACAGAGCAATAGCAACTTCAATAAAAGTATATATCGGCAAGAATGATTTTTAGTATTGGGGAATCATTCTATTGGGACTTGCACCAAAAATAGCATTCACAGGCAACCAGTTTAAAAACAAAAGGACCTCAAAATAGATTGTTTGAAATACCTGAATCAGGTGATACAGATAAGAGAGTGTCTGAGACAGGAAGGCATCTCACAGGTGACAGAAGATGTTGGGACTGAACAGTCCGAATATTGATATATTTCATAGTTAGGATTACACTAAGCCTCAAGGTTATGGGGTAGCTACTGAGTAAATGCAGGGAAGGTTACAAAAATATACCGCTAAGCAAGACAGCTGGATGATTTGTTGAAGCAAATGCCCCCCCCCCATCTGAACATCTGATGTGATGCAATCATTGGCTTACACCTAATAAGCTGACTTTTCATAAAACAGTGTTTATCCATAATGCACAGAAACAGACTCAGCACTTTAAGCCTTCAAAAAAGAAAGAAAAATAGAAATGCAGCCCCCCCAAAAAGTTACCACCAAAGTCCCATCTTCATTGTATAATCATGATGTTGACAACTGCCCACAAGCTCGCTCATTTCTGAACTTGCCAGCATTAGATTAGAAAGCGAAATGCATATTCCATTTCAGAGAGTTAAAAATAGCTGATGTTGTTTTCTGTTCCTAAAAATATTGGTTACCAGTATCTCAACTTTTAGTTTTCCTTTGTGTTTCTGTGTAAATACTTGTTCCTGTGAATACATCTGCTCGGATAAACATTTATGCTCGTGCATTTATACATATTTATGCACAATCAGCTTACATGAATACAACACTTTTCAAATTGATTACATTGATATCCTGGAGTAAAGGATCTGTCTTGGTACTGGCTCCTATTCTCCTCTATAAAGCACATCCAAAAACGTCAATAGAATTCGCTGAGGAACTACAATATCAAAGGACCAACTTTACAATATGACCCAACATCCATTCTGAAGTGGCAGTGTTACCAATAAAGCACAGTGCACAGCTGCTTTCCAGCAGGCATTCCGGAATCAGACTCTTCCTGGAACTACCCAGTCTACGAAGACTGCAGAAAGGCTAAAATGTCACTCAAAATAAAAGCTGCTTGTATCAATTCTTGGGAGGGAACCAGAATTGGACAGATAGTTGATTTTCTCAGAAGTGTAAAGTTAAATGATTCCAAATGCAAGCTGGGAATGGATTCTACATGTACACGTATTTAATGTCAGGCACAGAGGTCCCCAAGCTGTACATGTATGCACATGCATTCTGGGACTTGGTGAAAGGGGCTTAAATAATAGTGAATGAGGGCTGAAGCACATCCAGGTGGGCGTTCGCTATGTGAATAAGTGCCCGAGTTGTAATGAGTCACTAATTTTTGTGACTCAAGTTGAGTCGTTTTAACCCAGTGACTGAATCGAATCGAGTCACTGTAACGTAGTGACTCAAGTAGGGACTCGAGTTGAGTGGAGTCAGTTGCTTGCAATGACTCGAACAGAGTCAAATCATTTACCTGTCAGGACTTGAGTTGAGTCACAAAAACTGGTGACTCGAGTTGGACTCGAGTCACTGACTCGAGCCATTACAACTCTTATAAGTGCACCACCTTCACAAAGACAAACAGAGAGGGTGGAGGAACACTTCAAGGACAATGCTGTTGTGCGCCTGCAGAGATTAACATTCCATTAACAAACGATTTTGGGTCAAGAAAAACACATGATTAGAGTTACTTTTTTGTATGCACTGTAAAAAGAAATAAAAAACAGCAACTTTCTAGAACATTACAAAAAAGATCACTTGATGGGTCCACTCTATAAGTACAGTTGTCCAATTCGGAAACTTGAACTCATAGGCAAAAAAGTTCTTCTGGATTCCTAACTGACCCTAATTTTTGGCCGAACCCTCAAATTTTTATCGGCGAGTTGGAAAAAAAAATTTTTAAATTGTCTTCACAAAACACCTCTCAACAAATTTTTTCATGTCAAAATGTTTTTATGTAAAAGTTTTCCTAATTACATGTGCAATTTTTGAAAAGAAATTTCTGTCATTTTCACAAGTTCTCCTTTTTATTTCCCTATCGCTACATGGTGAAAACATGTGCAACAATTCTCAATGTATACTGCACTGGCACCTGCAGCACCACGTCATTGCAAAAAAAGCATGATGAAAATGTGGTAATCAGTCTACGCATCCAAGCCAACATCGCATTATTACACCGAAATGTATACACACACCTCTACAGCTGGACGTCAAAAGAAACATCAATGTAGCAAGAATTCACAGAACTTGATCTCGTCTATGTGCGCAGTTTCTATGTTCATGAATTTAATAAGGAGTTATATTGCTCATACTTCAAGCCAGTGTATTTCCACAAAATTTCCTGCCCCAGAACAAGGTTTATCACCCGCCCCTCTAGATGCATCACACAAGCCTACCACATGGTATATGGGCACTGCTGCCAGTTTCCCGTCGTCGTGATTATCTGACTTGTGTTGTGCATACTTGGTGTGAATTGTCCATTATTAAGAAATGTCAACAGTAGATATCTGACACTGATAAACGCAAGTTTTTATCAGTTTTTGTGGCAAATTTTTATAGCTTTCATAGTGCAAATGGAAGAAGTCCACACTGAAATTTGCATACCCCATTCAATCAGCACAAAAAAATTATCCCCTCCCCCCAAAAATTTCGGACCAACTGACCCTGTTTTTTGAGAGACATGTAATTGGAAGCAGAAATTCTTGTTTGCCTAATCCAAACTTTCCCTGATTCTGTGAATTTCTCTGAAAACCTTTTGCAATATTTGGATGGTTATAGAATTTTAGAGACGTATGTGCCAACACTACTTCAGAACACGTTTTCCAAATGTACATGTACACACCATAAATGGACCACTGTACAGGGTACATACATGAGCCAATGGGTTACGGAACTTGTTGGATTTCACTGGCTGATGCAGCAGGTTTCACAGAACACGTATGTATTATTGAAGGAAAGTTAGACTTTAAACTGTGGTCAATGTGCACTTTACACGTGACATTATACCAAAAGCTAAGCTTTACACGATGAAGAGAAGTTATTCCACGACCTTTTAAGCTGAGCCGCCAGACTATAGAAGATCCACTTTCAATGCTGCAGGAAAAAACTAACCAGAAAGCTTGTCAATCCTGCTGACTAAAGCAAGAAGGCTATCGACTTCAGAGCTCTCATTTCCAGGCTACACTGTAAATCATAGTTGCTCATCACGCCATCTGCGGGTGTGTTGCTTCTTAGCAAACTGGGGCATAACACACTCAAAATGCATCATAGGAGGACTGCATTTTTCAGTCGCTGTGGGTGAATGCCCCCGAGTCAGAGGCAACACCTTCAATATGGCCGGCCTGCCTGCCTCTAAATGCACGTCACCAGGATCCCAAGGCCAACCTAAATGTACACGTACTCGTCTGTTAATAGTGTTATATTTGAGGATTTTTACCTGAATGCAGACTCTGGCCCCACTTTTCTTCCAGAGCAACTCGAGCCTTTCACATTTAGTAACGGTAAACACCCATGAAAAGTCTGGTTGAGGAGTTACCTACATTCCATTACATCCTTTAATTACACCACAAACTGCCCAAGTTTACCCAAACCAACGACATCATGGGTAAGCGCAAAGGAAAAACAAATGCTCTGACAATTAAGGCAAACTCTGTGATTGAAACCTGTACATATGCCAATTTAAAAAGATGCAAACAACATAATCAATGTGACTACGAGTCATTGGGCTTAAACACAGCTAAAAGCAAAATCAGTTCAGCAAACATCATCAGAAACAGATCCCACTGCACTTACTATTTTTTTGTGGTAATTCACCTCACCAGTGAGCATATCCACATAAACGATTCAATATTAACCAATTCCACATGAGGTGCTTTTCAAGGCAGAAGTAAAAATCCTGATTGTGTTTTGAATCTTTAATTTTTAAGAATGGGCCTTCTGCTGCAAAACATACCGGCGAGAATAAATAACCGTTTGGATGCAACGAGTAAAAAGGTACTGGTTATCTGGTAAAACAACCACCTGACAAAAATATTCCGAGTACAGGTGTACTGATCTTCAAGTGGAGGAAATGATGGTACAAAAACTAGGGGAAATGGCCTATGAGGCCATGTACGTGTAGACATGCAAAAGTCTTTGGGTGCCTCTGCTTAATCATACTTCCGACAGTGATTGGTGCTCTGTACTTTCATGAAGAGCCTTGACTTGTATGTGATGTGTTTCTGCCAAATTAAAAATCCTAACTTTCAAAAGCAGTAAAGTGTACTGTACATGTATATCATTCGTTTCAAGTTGATTAGATTTGCCATCACTGGGTGCTGCCAATGCCATTTGATTCAACAACTGGCAATCTGGGGATGTCTTAAAGCTGTGGCATGGGCATTTACTACCCTTAAATGCATGCAGCTTTTGTCTGTCAGAACTATCCATGTACATGTACATGTACACTTGGATTTCAATAATTTATGCAGAAAATAGGTTTGACCCTGCATTTCCTCTTGGGAAGCTACAACCTGTGCGCATGTGCTCCAAAGGCTATTTTTATCTCTGATGATGATGCCAGGTAAACTTGCTGGTTGCTATAAATAACGTAGTGCTATAAATAGCAAAGCATTAATAGCATTAGGGTCGCCACCATTGTTGAACCACCAGCTGAATGGGGCACAAAAGCCAAAGTACACTGTACAGAGCCATTGACTGAAAAAGAAACTACGGTGTATTGTCCACATCAGTGAGCCACAATGATGGTTGGGGGGGGTTGAAAACCACCCTCAAAAAAGAGCACACAGTTCAATAAGAGGATATCCCATAGATATTCAAGCCAGATAATCTCTCCACGTGTTCACATGGTTCGCCCCTGCTACTGGTGCACGCATACGTATACAGTGTGGAGTATGCAAATGCTTCATATCACTCAAACTTGGACATTCGTTTAAATGTCAATTATACTTGTCTCCACAAAATGAATGAGCACAGATCCTCGACTCTGTGCACTGCTCGAAATGAGCATGATGCATTTTCTTTTACCCTCTGGTTCTTCCTAGTGAGGGAAACACAGTTGTACTCTGACACTGTTACCAAATTCAACTCAGAGTTTAAAATAATAAAGCTAATTTAAGTCCTGATTATGAATCCTTCATTTATGTGTTGAATCCAAAATGTGGATTTAAATCAAAATGAAATATATATAGGTGGCTTCAATTGAACACAACAATCTCAGTAAACCCGCATTGCTTGTTATAACTTTACATGTACACCCACAGTTTTATCAAAAGGTCCTAAACGATTAAGGAAAGTGTATTTGGAATTTAAAATTTGAGAAACCTGAAAAATGTGTTGAATCAGTAGAAACACTAGAAAAAACTATCATTGTGAATTGTCTGAGAAATGATCTTCCACAACTAGGAAGGATAAGATTGCACCTTTCAGTTTCTTGTGAACAAGTGTAACTTGTACAGGTACATGGATCTGCCAGTTGGGTCATTCTATAAATTTGGGGTCCAGCGACATGTGACATTCTTCTGTAATTGTCACACCTGACTTGTATACTTCGACAAGGCATACATGTATATCACTGAAATTGATTTCAAACTATTTTTATTTGATTAGCTGGTAATTTGCATTGTGTATTCAATCTTGGAAATTAAAGAATGAGTATTACACATTAGAAATTCATAGGCAGATTTAAAGGGGACAGGAAAAAATTGGACCCCAAATTATAGAATGACCCATTTCCCTTCTTACATGTATGGCACAGGAAGGTCAGGTACACCACAACAAAGCCCCTATTCTTATTTCTATCCCACTATGCTCTGTGTTTAACACTGTGCAAAGTCATCAGTGCACTGGGCTATTCCTTCAGTAATGTGACATTTATGGAAACACAAAGTCCGCTTTCTACTGCATTTTTTAGTTCAATATTGATGGTGCAATTGCTCTGGTGATGAGCCTCATTAAATGAGGACACAAATGTCAATTTATGCATACATGTACAACTTTTCCACCCCACTTTTGGACCCCTATTTTCTGGAGTTACCCATATCAAGTATTTTATCTCTGCCACAAGTGCACACTGACGGCACATACATGTACATGTACCGATCTCACTGTCTTGACATTGCTTGCTCTAATTTATAGAGCAAGCAATAATAATGATAATGACTGATACATGTATTCTCAGTCCAAAATCTGAATTTACATTTAGGCATAAGGTTAAACGTGCGTGATATTCTGTTTAGTGTCATGTGACTGGTGTATGCTTAAATTGTACATGTAACGGAAGCTCATCCACCGGCAGATTACATGTAACCCTCCCAATCTCCTCTTCCCCCAGCTTTCTAAATGCCACGCTTGTATAATTTTGCATTGGTCATACAGGGATTAAGTGTGAACAAATCAACCTGCAATTACACGCGAGTCAAATTTCGCTTCTTTTTATGTTATTCTGATTGGTAATTAGAGTGGTTCTGAATGTCACAGCTATTTTTTTATATGACCCGAATCCTTTTTTTCTCTTTCTCTTTTCAACTTCTTTGCTGGGCTACATGATATCCGGAGCCAAAAGGTTGTGTTTAATGGGCCTTCCAGGCAAAAACTTCACTGTACACGTATATGTACATGTACACTGTGATCTGTGGCAAGGCTTCTTACAGAATGTCACAGCTATTCTGCGAGAGTGGATGACGATTTTTTTTTTATCATGTACATGTATGATTACATCTCTAACCCTTTGGCTGAACTCTAAAAACCTTAATGGACTGGATTATTCTACTTCTATGGCAGAACAGAAATTGAAAAAATTCCTCCCCCAAGTGCGATCCACTGTATCAAGTCAGGGGTTTAGATAACGTGCATATTGGTGTATATACGCTTCCCGACTTGGACATTTAGTCAAAATATGCAGCATAAAACTTCATGCAGAACGTAAAAAAATGCAGTGATTTCTACTACAGAAAGAGTACCATCAGTTTCTGTATTTTTCATGTTTCGTCAATACCACCCTGCCCAGCAAAATAACATTCGTAGCGGACGCTATTGAAATCCATTTGTTCATGTTCGTCTGTATACAGCTTTTTCCGCTGCTCTGTACATAACCATGATGAATTATTCAGAAAATCCCCAATAAACAGGAAAGAGGCCAAGCGAAACGTGTTGCAGACCGAAACGGGCTACTGCGCACACATTGTGCGCATGGATCGTTTTTGTGTACAAAAATGTGGTCACCAGACTCCCTGAAGACATGCTATTTCTAGCCCGCAGGGACCACACTATTTTCATCGATTTTTGCACGAATGGATAGGGTTTGAGATGCCCAAACTCCTCATCGAAAGTTCTGCAAAAAACATGAACTTTTCTGCAAGTTTTGACCCACTAAACATGGGCATTTTTTCAATTGGCATTTTGGAGGCTTTCTGGTACATCTGCAAGGAACCAGGTATCAGTTTTGGAAATTTGAGTCTGAAACACCTTAGAAAGACTGAGGTTAAGATCATAAGTGTGAGCGCATTTGACCGCTGATTGAAGAAGTTCACAGTGATTTTCTGAATGGCCAGGGGTGTGCGCCCTCCCTCTTTGACACTTAGGGCACGCTACTCATGCCCAAGGTCCTTTGTTCCAGTATGTGGATCCCACACCATATCATGTCTATTTTCTCTGGCTTCAATCATTTACCAAACTACATGTATATCACAGGATTCTACTACAAAAGTAACACAGTTATGGATTTCATAAATCTTTCTTCTGAATTTATGTGCTGAAGTCTTTCCCAAGAGTGGACAGCACAGGGAACCACTGAGGAAGACGGAGTACCGGGCAGGGCTTTGCGTGATGGGGAAAAAAACAAGTGTTGCATTTGGCAATGCATGCAAATACGCACTGCAGATTAAAACCTCCAGACCACAGCACTGTCTTTTTAGGAGGAGAACAAACAACTTAAAGCACTGCCAGGCACTCCCGACTCTGAACACTATAGTCACCTGTACTTACCGCAAAACAATTACAATTACTACCACTGCCTAAATGACATATTTTAACAGTTCAGCGAGACACTGGTGTGGCCAGACTGAACATGATGAATTCAAACCTTGTGCCGAGAATGATCAATCTCTGGAGCCGAAACCCATCCGTCCTTGCACAACGGTTGCACCTGAAGAAAGGTGCAGCATCCCTTGGGAAGGACTGAGTGATTTTCAAAGGACCAGGCATATAAATCACATAGGTCTTTTCTCCAAGGCATGAATGGTAAATTTCTAAGCCGCATCTGGTCCACGTTGAAGGGGCGTATAATACAATTTTAATATCAGAACTGTTTTATTTCTTTTATAATTTTTGAGCCCATATACACTACTAACAAAAATTAAGGACCACTTTTTTCTTGTAATTTTTTAAGAAATGCAGGAGACATTATGCAGCAACTGAAACCAACCACAAGTGAAATTGATTACAGTGTTTTTAAGGTTATTCAGGACAGTTGTACTGGACTTTTTCAGCAGCAAAATATCTCATACGATACAAAAAGTATGCACAAAATAAAAAGTGGTCCTTAACTTTTTTTAGTAGTATATTTAAAATTATTCAGTCTCCTTGTGCACTGCAGAGACTGAACATCCTTCCTTGTTGAAACATTCTGTGGCTTATCAGAAGTTTTTGTACACATCACAATTACAGATTTAACCAGCACTTGAGATACTGGTCACTCTTTTACACAAATGCCAGGGAGTCCAAACAGGCCAACAAAGTGTGTGAAAGAAGACACCACTGTGAATAGCACCCTGCTTACTCTCACAAACAGTCCTGCAAAATTGATTTAACAGTTCTCAACAGTCCCTGAATTATAAGACAAAACATATTTCCGACAAAAACCGGAAAACAAAATATGAAAATAATGATGGAAGATTAAAAAAAAATAAAATCTGGTACACTACCTCCGGGTAATCAAAATCCGGTGAACTTGAGACATCTTGAATATAATCCAGTCTGAATTGGTTCTGTGGTTCTGCTAGTTGAATGGGTGGTGTTAAGGTGCTCATTGCTCCTGTTATCGTCTGATAACGACAGCGAAAGAACAGAAACAAAAATCGTTTGTATGCAAAACATTTGCCTGTTGGCAGTAGGAAGTTCTGGGCTGGGGGTTGGATGGAACATACATGCTGTGGGCCCTGGACCTTTAGTAGGTACGATGACAGGGAGAAGTGCTCAGACTTTTGAATGGGTTCAACTCCCCTCTTCATTCATACCCTCAGCAGTAATTCAAAGATCTAAGGGTAACCTGCTTGTGGACCAATGCCAGGTTTGGCTCAAGATCCCACACTTTTTGCACAGCAATAAAGAGTGAGTTGCTATCACATGCCTTTAAAGTCCCAAGATTGGACAGTTAGCTATTACTGGCCACTTACCAAGATTGCATCTCGGATATTCCTTCTTATGTCTTCAATTTTCTTCCTTCTTTCTCTGGTGGGGAAGAAAATTGCAGAAATATGGTCATGACACCTTCCAAAAATATGACAGTGCTTTCCTCGATATAAGTGCAACATGCATGGTGTGAATGTAAATATCACATCCGTGTGAATAGGAAATGACAATGACAACTACTAGGTAGGTTCCTCTATTTACAAGAGTTGTTCTACATTACCATCACCCCACCTAAAACTCTACTTCCTGATCTACCTTTAAAAAAATAGTCAACCTTCTGTACAACTTCTAATTTACAAACCAACTTCCATGTACATGCTGTGGCATATAAAATGTACACAACTCACACTATTATTAGAGTGGAAGTGACTCCATGTATATTTGCTATGATCAGGCAAACAAGCTGCCATCTGCGTCCCTCTGTAAAACTCAGGAAATGCTATTTCAAAGCATTGCTTGAATATAACTATGTTTACAACTCGGTGAGGTTGCCTTGTACCTCCCATGGATATTTGTGTGCTTTCAGTTGGCATGGACATGCATGCTACAAACGAACGTCAGTTTTATCTCTTGTTGTATGCTCAACGGTACGGTCTCTTTCAAATTCCTCTGCACTGCTTTCTTTTTGGAAATCTGCATGCACATTTGAGAATGCTGATGCAAAGATGTTAGGAAAAAAGCCATTTCTGTAAAGTAAAATTTACGTGGCTGTCTGTAATTGTCAAAATGTCAAACATAACTGAGAAAGCATCAAAGTCTGATTTCCTTAGTAATATAGGCAACACATTGAGGCTGAATTTGCAGTTCAGTTGCACACACACACATATATGGTAGGCAGTGAAGGTCCCAATACACGTACATGTAAGACACTCTAAATTTGACACTTTGGCCTCATAAAATAAATCATTTCAACAATCCAATGAAAAAACAAACCTGACGAAAGCTGCATTTCTTTTGTTTACTGTCAGCATACAGGGGCATAACACTGAAAGCTGTGACAAGAAAAGGCAGCTGTCTGGGACAGCGTACATGTATCTGTGTTTCTAAACTCTTGCACGCCCAGCACGCTACACTGCGGTGCACATATCATCTAAGTGCTACAGCGTAGCACCTAGGGTCCTACATATAGGTGTAGTTCACAGCTATTTAACTTTAACGCCACCATCTTCTGCAGCAATGACATAATATACACGTACGTGCTGACATGACAAGAAATGGCGTGTAATTTGTCTTCACACAAACTTGGGTCTTCATCGAAGCTGATTGGCAAATGTTAGGACAGAAGTGCAGAGTATTGATGGAACGTGGCAATACATCAGGAATTCTTATTGGTTGAGAATTGATAAAGAGATATGCCACAAACACGCATGTACATCAGTCGAGAGTACATGAGTGATGTACACCAAGGTACAACACATAGGCCTTTCCTGCTACTGTGTTGTATTATTATGCCACAAACACGCATGTACATCAGTCGAGAGTACATGAGTGATGTACACCAAGGTACAACACATAGGCCTTTCCTGCTACTGTGTTGTATTACACTGTCATGTTCTGATCTTGGGTACAAGGTTGAGCTACGCTGGTACTGCATAAACTAATGTACCCCTGATATGCTCCTATGAGATGCGCCAAGAGGGGCAGTGAAGCACTATCTCTGCTATGACCAACATTGTTGTTTACTTTAATTGTCACAGTTCACCTGCTTTTAAACAGTGGTGCTTTCACCATAATTTCACCATAATAATGTCCACAGATGATAATATATCACCTCCAAAGAAGAAGTTTCTCTCTCTCATTCTAAATACAAGATCAGAAACTCGATTTTTCTACAAGACAGAATCAACATAAAGAAATATAAAAACTATTATGTGCAGCTATTTTTTAAATTTTGCATCCCGACAGGAAGAGATCCCCAGTTTCTGACATTACCAGTGACAGGATTGGACAACTTAAGGGAAGATATCTTTGTAAATGCCGACAAAAAAGATGGTATTTCCTGTGATGTGAATGGCTTGTCAAGTATGGATTACGCCAATGCCAGGTATATAAGGAAACGGTTCGCTGTAGACGACAATGTCAGTGAAGTGCACTGTGCTGCAATAAAATATATTTCACTTTATAGGCTACGCAGTTCTTCACCACCCCAACCCCAACCCCCTCTCTCTTTTGGAGTAGGGAAAGTCGGGATGTTGGGCATGATCAGTGGATCTTCCTTATTGGTCAACTTGATCCACGATAAAATCTATTAGTCCAGTTTGGCGTCATCGCTATAGAAGACTGTTGTGAAAAGGTGATGTTAAGTTGAGGATTTCATCCAGTATGCATACACTGGTCATGCCCAACAGGGATGTGGAAGGGGACAGGCCATATGAAACTCCCCATCCAATTTTTTCATGGCTTCACTAGACTATACTCCTAAAAAGTACGTCAACCTCTCGGGGAGTACGGCCTTATTGCATGTCCATGTACACATGCACATGTGCAGGTACATGTACATGCCTTGTCCACTGAGGGTTCGTTATTTCCTAACCCTTTTGTAAAAGTAGTACATGTATGTAATTTTGTTTTAACACTATTTGTGAGTTCGATACCGTACTAAAAAAAAGGTGTCACCTTTTTACAAAATTACGGCATAGTATGATGTATGTAAATTAGGTTGAAGAATAACTGACAAATATCAAAGCAATGAGCCAATTTCCCATTCCATCGCCGAACATCACTTGACACAGACATCACTTGATGCACTGTGTGCACCCTATGAGACAGATCTGCTCTGAAACATTTGAAATGTTTTCTCATTAGGCCTAATTATTCAATATTTTCCCTGCTAAATTTGACTCTTTAGGACATTTTAATGCTCACTGATGATTGATATACCATTGCAGGAAAAAACTTGTGATGTCCCTATATGACTCTCCTTCCAAATGTAGAACTGAGGAAACTCGTGAACTAAAACATTCCCACCACTAGACCACACAACATGTAAACAAATGTAACAATGTCTTTACTCCATTTTAGATCTAGGCTAAATGTGGTGCTGACCCCCAAAAAGAGAAAAAAAAATAATTTAATCGAATAGGGCCTACAAACAAAAACAAAAAACTTACTCTGGTGAAAATCCATCTACGTGTAGAATCCTCATTTGTTTTACGATGGTACTTTTTCCTGACTCACCAGCACCTAGACAGAAAATTAAACACAACAATGTGGTAACAGTTCCCGAACAGAGTTTGAGTTGGGCCTACTTTCAGCATCTTCAGTGAAACGCCTTGACCATGCACTTTTGGAGGAAATACATGAAGGCTGTGCTGGGTGATAACAACATGACCGCCACTGCACTGGACATGATGCCACCCCAGTACGGAGGAGTTGGGCAGCCTGACAACCAAATATGTTTGAGCAAACAGACCACACGTTTCTATTCACTCAACCGAAATATACATTTTGCTCTTGTACTGACCAAGCAGAAGTAACCGATGCGTCGCCCTGTAGATCTGTTTGTCCTTTTGGAGTTGCTTTTCGATCTTCTTATTGGCGTCCTTTCTCCGCCTTTCTTCGTCAATCTCTTCACTGGACATGCCATTTCCAAAACACCCCATCACAACATCCACCACAGTACGTGTGTTTCTTATTTCGTCTGCACCGGGTGTGTATTATTAAAAATTCTCTTGCTGGAGATTGCAGCTCGCCGCCGCCACACACGGGTTTTATATTTTTCTATCAGGGCCGCCGCCTTCAGCACGGAGCTCAATATCCGTCGGCTTCGCTGTCTATCCCACACCGGTCAGTGCGACAATAAAAACGGCTTCCACTTGCAGTATTCCTGGCCACCAGCACCAAAGGAACCCCCCTGGCACGTCGCCACGACGTCCCACTGTGTCTCCGGACCGATCCCAATGCGATTCCTGGACAAGAAACCGTTCCAAATCGAGAGTTTTTAGAGCAATGATTTGTCCACCATCGACGGGTTAGCACTCCATAGTATGGCAGTGGTTTGCGTGTGTATGTAGCGCATGCACGTACGTACGTCCATATACACATTCTCTACACGGATTTTTTTTTTCACTAGCATAGTGACAGCAAAAGGATAGCGGTAATACACTAGCAACGCGTACGTCAGGGCAATGCTGTACACAGCCAGGGTGGGGTTGCGGGGCATTGTGGGTACTAACAACACAACTCGGCCTACATGCATTATGAGTGTTCTCCCCCATCACGAACAAGCCGCCTGCGTATATGTGCATGAACACCACAGCAGGGCCATGTACGCAGTCCGTTCTTGTTTTTGATCGTGATTCCTGGTGACATGAAAATCATTTGCAATACTAAATCGGTCGGTGGAATTTAAAAATTGAAAGACACATACACACACCAAAAAAAATCCCCGTAGCCTAGTACGATATATTATGTCTTTACGCGTCTCTAAGATGCAGAGCTGGCATAAGAGAAACAATTCTGCCGATACGACGAATTTTTACCGTCTCGAGTGATACTGAGAGGCAAGAATCCAAGTAAAAATTTCGAGTAAAAGTAAAATGCTTATAAAGTCAAAAAATACACTAAAACGGATAAATAAATAAATGGTGGTAGGTTGATGTAAAAGTGTTAGGTTAATCATCGGTTCTTACAGATTTAAGTCGGGGGTCATTCGGGATACAGAGCACTTTGTATTAAACATTTTGTATAAAATTTTGTATAAAAAAATAAATGTTATATAATACCATTATATATTCTACTGTACATTATCTCACACCATTTGAATTATACATTTAACTATTTAAATCATCATGTGTTGAGAAGTTTTTACAAACAATACTGTTTTTGTCTCTGCGTTCCTCTGGAAAAATTCGAAACAACCCCCTAAAATCTAGTGGCGTTTCGTATGCTAAGTCTGGTGACAAAATGGGCTTATCAACACATGAGCATACACAAATATATAGTTTTTGATTTTTCGATTTGGTTGAGTTCATTGATCACGTGTGTACTTTGTTTCCTTTTTATAGCTCCGTGTTGTTTCGTGGGTGACTTCGTTATGGAACCTGCAGCTTGTCATCAAGGCATAAATTATTGAATTAAAAATATTAAAATTATTAAATTATGATGATGAAAATAAAGTATAAATAGAAACCAACAGATGGAGGCTTTCTCCGCTTCTTTGCGAATAACTCGTTGAGTCAAATTTGACGTCAAAACTTCACACTGGATAACGGTAGGAGCAAACACAGAAAGATGCACAATAAGAACGAAGCGTGGTATTCATGTAAGTAGATTTCATTGCAGTTATTTCACTTATTCAAGTTTCATTAAGAGATGCATTTTTATTTGTTTATATGATTATGCTTTTAATGGGGGGGGCTTTTAATAAATCTTTGTAGACGCTCCAAACTATCAGTAGAGGGCGCGCCACTCCGAGCTGTGTCATGGATATGCGCTGTGCGTAAGCAGTATAGTTGTGTAGCCCATAATATTGTCTCCGCCTTGCATACTTCTTAATATGCATACATTTTCAATCAGCTCTCTTTCCCACAAATCTACTGTAATTTACATTAAGAACTGATTGTTTTGACCACCCCACTTTGCAAGCAAACATCAAAAGTGGCCTTTCTACCACAGACGGTGGTAGAGCATAAGATGCGATGTCCCGACTCCACTCGCACCTGAAAAATCCTTAACAGAGGACTATCCCGAAACCGCCATGTTGTCTAGAGCTGGGTCTATGTCTTCGCTCCATCAAGGCTGATCACATAGCCGTAGCTCCGGAAGCCTATTTCGCATGGGCACTTGTTCATATACGGCTTTTCTGTTCTTTGAGAGTTTCTGTCACCACCCATCACTAGACTGCTAAAGATCAGTTTGCAATGGCAAAATGTTTTCAGCCATTTATTGAAATGAATGTGCAAAATAAATGAATAAAAATCAGAGAATAAAATCAAATCACAATTCCCGTTATGTTATGGATGCGATTTTGTGAAAATTCCCCCAAATCCTAGTTTCATGTTTTAGGTTCGAAGTTTTTATTTGAGATTATGAATCTGTTGCACAATACATTAGCCTAATCCGTTTACCAAAACAACATTCAATTTCACCGATCGCCTCTTAAATCCTACACTTCTTCACTTCAATATTACCCTTAAAGCGAAACTATGCTCCTAATGGAAGTGAATATTCTGATGATCTGCAGCTCATGTAAATCATCGCCTCATCGAATTGGATCGGAAATTAAATCTCGGTCATTAGCGAGTATACTGTGAAATATGCTCCATCCTTCCAGTTATAGTATGTCATAATTACATCTCAGTCGGTGTAATACATGATTCCGAACACATTATTTTGAAGACTATCAAATGATCTAACTATAAATTTCTTTTATGTGCACATGTGTTAAATCTCACGAAAAAGTCACACAAATAGTTATGTTTTTCTGCTAAACAAGCTTGAGTGCGTTAAAACGTTTCAACTACATATACGTTACTCACTGATGTTTGAAAGGAGAGAAAGCCCCAAACCACGTCGAAAATTACAAGAAGGGTGGGCTAAAATGGTTCGCTGTCTTTTAAACAATGTCATAAGGGGAAATGCCACGTGAGTGAGTTCAGTAGTTTTTGCCATTAAAAATATGACGAAGTTTTGATTTGAAAAAATTTTAGGCATACAAAAACATGCACGCTTCTTTTTTACGAACAAGCATAGAGCGCCAACAAATTATTTCCATTATTTAATAGAAAGGGTAAAACAAAATCGAAGAAAAGAGAATATAGGCCTACAAGAAAAAGATGAAATTGTTGCAATCTTATGCTAATGTATTTTAACTTCGTTGGTCATCTCACTCTGTGATATATGAAAAGTTCCAAAGAATAATTGATACGGCAAGTGGGCAGATTAAGTCGAATATTAAATGATCTTTCATAATATTCGGTTAGACCTAAAAGGCTAAACCGCGGCTTCATGAGGCCGTCCCCCCTACTACTCCGGCCAGCTCGCCTTAGCAACCGACTCCGGATTGATACTATTTTTAGCTCCAGCAGGGCTATTTATAGACGATCTAGTATGCAGGGGAAATTGACATAAAGCCTTGCAGAGGAAGTGAGAGCAGCGGTTGGCGTTCCGTTCTTCCTCAGGTGTATCGGGACCGAGACAGAGGAAACATTATAGCTCATACCTCTGAAAGTTTCCCCTATCCGAACACTCCTGGGGAACCCTGAAGCAAATTACCCAACGATTACCGGACGAGTATCTTTCAGCGGGACCTCCTTTAAGGAACTCTAATGGCGACGGGCTAACGGCGGACACTGACTGAAAGTAAGTGGCCCATCACACTGTTCACGATGAATTTTTCTTCGAGAGAAATCTAAGAGAACATTATGCACAATCGGAAGCTCAGCTTGCATTTTCATTCGTTCGCGCGCAAATCGTACTCCCTAGTTCAGCCAGTGAACCACGTTGTAAAATGAAGTTTTGCTGTATGTGTAGGTTATTGGGACCTTAATGTTGTTCAGATGCCTACAAAACTGCGGCGAAGGACAACCTCATCATGTATGTTTTTTTCTGTAATGTTAGTGTTCAAACTCTTCGATGATTTTACAATGCACCGCCCACTCACCGCCAGCCATGCAACAAACTATGCCGCCTTCACATTTATAAACACAATTTCTAGTTTGAGAACCCGAAGCAACAAAACACGCAGCACTGAAATGCTTGGAATATTTTCCTGGCAATTTTCTCGTCTCGTTTGTTTTAACAACCGCTCGTTGGTGGCCTTTTAATTGATTTACGTTAAAACCAGTTGATTGTGTTACCGCACGCAATCAGGATGGTTGTTATACTATGTCAACCATTAGTATGTCCAACAATTAAGCGCGCATGCGCCCGCCTCCCTATTTAAATATTTATCTCTTTTGACGCCCGGACAACTCTGTTGTCGCCATTCAGTTTACCAACTCAACTTGATTCGAAAAAGACTTGAAGGTGTGAAGGTTGCTTCTTTAAGGACAAAGTTAAAATCGCGTTCAATATGGTAATGTCTCTTCATAATTGTAAAACAATTTGCTATGTATTAAACGGAAAAAATAAACGGAATATTCATTAGACTGCGAGTAAGTGAACCACACTGAATCAGCATTTTTTTATACCTATGCAAAACGCTATATTTGGTCAAGTGTCTAAAGTGAACTCAACATTAAATGGTTAATTCGCCTACAGGGTCGATTAATATAGTTCAACTCACAAATCACAGTGGAGTAGCTAATCGCACTTACAATAATTATATTCGATAAATTTTGGATCTTTCACAGTCACCTTTAATTAGGTTGTTATCGCATTAGGGACGATGCCGCATATTTTCGAGATTTCCAGGAGTTGGAAAAATCAAATATAATTTATATGCACGTGATGTGACGACGATTTCAGGACATCATCGTCATGCTCATGCCTTTTCACACCCCCTTCGTGGTCCCTATAAATGTGGAACAGCCGCTCACTTTCGCTTTCCTTTTTTCTGCATATGAAAAAAATCATGCTGCTAGTTGGATCCAGCTTTTATTTCATGCAGACTGCGAACAAATCCAACTTCCTCTGTTCATTTCATTATCCACTTTGATTCATTGTATAGATTTGATTAAGGTAAATTTTTATTATGCAGTGGAATTAAGTGACGATTTTTTAGTAGTTTCCGCGTGACAAAGCTTGATCCTCACCCCCCCCCCCAACAAAAATCCATATGTTTCGTTTAATTTCGACTTCTGGTTACGTTTTTGACAAGTTTTTGATGGTTAGAATAATGTAGGCAGCCGTCTCTCGGTCTTGACCAATGCTATTTGCCCCATCAATGGAAAAAAAATTATGAAGATGTGTGGCCTTGTGGTTAGGGCTTGCAACTTCCGAACATACAGGATTGGGAGTTCGAATCCGACAGCTGGTTACACGCTGTTCATGGGTAAGTCACCTAACCCCCACTTTGCTCTGTCCATCCACGGTATAAGATGCGTAGGGCAAAAATAGTGGTGCTTGATAACCATGTGTACACAATTGCAGCATTGAGCTTGTATGACCCTCAGGGGCGGCATAGTTAGAGGTTGAGGAATTTTGATAGGCCTGGTGAGCATGGGTAGCAATGATGTAGCACGTTGAACACTATGGAAATGGTGGATTATGTGCATGGCCAATATAATATGGATTCCAACATGAAAACCACATGCATTAGAATGTTTAGTTTCTTTGTTTGATATCAGACCAAGCAAATGCATAATATAGCCCTGTTCTTTTAAAGTGGGGGTGCCTTTGTCTGTAAAAACCAATAATGTTTGTCCTCGTCCAGATTTTGCTAATGAGTGCGGAAAGGCTACATAGCGGGTGATCGCCAAACCATCCACGTAAAGTGGGCGTGACGCTATTTTGACCATGAAACTAACTCCAATAAAATTTGATTAGCGGTACATGTTTTCTACAGAAAGGTTTCCCTTTTATGATGGAGTAACATCCGCTGTGTAAAATGTCTTAATGCGAGGCGTGATTTTGGAAAAATTGGCAGTCTCGGGGTGAGCAGGTTGAAAGGCTAGAAAAGTCCAGGTGATAGCATATGGACAGACCGAAGCAATCGCTTCAAGCTTCAGACTGCCATCCGTGTCATAGAGTTCCAAGGACTGACGACCCAAAGTCAACTTAGTTCTTCAACGTATAGCTAAAGAAGTCACCGGGAACAATCTTCACAGAGTGCGGACAAACAGAAAACTTTGTTTGAGAATGACGGTCGCTAGTATCTGTACCCAGTATTCACGGTGGGAAAGTTGATTACTAATTCGCATACGACTACACGATATTGGGTTCGATTATAAATTTGTGATTCATCTCTCTGCATCCTTTTTTCCCGATTTTAAAAGTATGATTTCTTCACGAATGAAGTTCCAAAAACGTGTACAATTGTTCAAGACCAGTGGCGCACCGGATGGGGGAGGAGCTTGGGGGCTTGGGACCCCCTCCCGCATTTTAATTACTGTTTACTTTCTGCACAACAAAGATGTGATATAGACCTACAACTTGCACCACTGGCTCTGATATAGCCGCACATCTCAGTTCCCTGCGGCACAACCGGGGGGGGGGGCTTGACCGTCATGAGCTATTTTGGGGGCTTAATTCTAGTCCAAGTCCACTCTCCCCCAAAATCTTGGGTAGGCTACATCACTGTTAAGGATGTGCTACGTACAAAAGCCCACTGATTCCTTGAAGTATGCATTTTCAAAGAGAGTGAAAAATATTTGTCGAAGTTCATTTTTGTAAGATATTTTAATATATTTCGTGAAAAAAGTGTCGCTTTTTAAACTATAACTTCATGGCACTAGTGGGCTTTCATATCGTGATGCGCAAATAAATTTGACTAGCTTACACTCAAGTTGAAGGTGAAGTATAGTGCGCTTCTACATTGAAATTTTACAGCATAATGCGAAGTTGGCAAATTGCCATTATTTCTATCAGCACTCGGTCTCCAAGCTTACCCGTGCCCGTCCGGCATGATATAACGTATAGGCCTAACAACATGCACGAATCTCGTTCTGTTCAACAGGGCACTCACTTAACCAGAGGGATTTCTGTACTGCAAACATCGTCCATGCATGCCACATTTTAAGGAATAAATATGGGGGTTGTACCTTATTAGTTTGAATGATAACAGTAATTATAATCGTTCCTGGATTGAAGAACATAATTTCGTCTGGTGCGGTATGGTTTCAATTGCGGCCGATTTGGTCTGGAGTTGGTGTCCCAAATGTTTTATCTTTACTTGTTTACAGTTGTATCAGATTGCTTCGGATCGGTTTGGGTTAATTTGTTTATAGGGTCCGAAATGTTCGCTGCTGATTAGGCTGTTTTCTTCAATTCATGGACATAAAACATGAGCGACATGTCAAACCATTGCTCAACCCTACAGATGTAAGTGCGCCAAAAACAGCAGCAAGAGCAATGCTCAGCAACAACGCAACAAACAAACAGCCCCCAAATAATCATAAAGCTCAGCTTGATTTATGTATAAGGCTTACTGAATAATCCAGAGGTGGCTAAATCCACGAAAATGTCTGTAATTCGCGCATTTTTCTAACCAATCAAAAACCGTTTCACCCTTGAGAGGGTACATGCAGTGCAGCATGCATGACGGAGAAACTATGGAAGAGAAAGTGCACGAAGAATTGCATTATTTTTAAAACAAACAACCAGACAAACAAACGAACGAACAAACTCTTGACTTGTCTATTTTCCTCTTCTTTTGGAGGTTGGTGGGTGGTACACATTATCTGTAAGAGGCCAGTTAATCTCTGCATGAATTAAAATCTAATATTGATGCCTCAATTCGTCAAGTTAAATGGACCCGCATCTATTTCTCCTTGCCGAAGAGCCACAAAAAGTTGGAGTATTGCCAGAAAAGGAAATAAAGTTCGGTTCCTTGGCTTCCCTGAGGAAAGTAATTTCGTTTCGCATAATTTCTTGTTTGGATGTGCAATTTCAGGACTGTGGTTTACCTGGAAGATACATCTAGCCCTAATCTCTCACGAATTTACCTTGATTTTTTTTCTATTTCTCTCTTTTGTCACAAACGTTTCGGTCAGAAATTTTTGCCCATAAACCTTATACGAGTGTACTTGTAAACAAAGTTCTAAGCGCCACGTGTCCAAGTTTAGTGGGTTAACCGATGCAATGAGGCTTAACAGAAATAAAAAAAGTGTTTCATTGCGGCGGTGTTTATGTGCAAAATTCGAGACAAAAAACCCAACCCAAAACCGGTGTAAGTTTTCAAGGCGGTGTAAATTTATAAGCTTTTTTTTCTGGCAATAGCCAAGCACGATCTTCGGCCGAAATTAGATCAACATCGCTGGAACACAACTTATAACGCGTGCGGGAGAAACAGCTGTGGGCGCAGTGTGTCTGCAACCGGAGTGTACTTTATGTGTTCGGATCTTTAATTGTGGTCGAGAAACAAAACAAACATATAACCAAACAAACAAAACACACACACGCAAAAGTTAATGTTTTGGGCTGAATCGTGTACACGTTACTAAAATAGGACGGTTGGTCTTTTCATTTTGTCACGTTGTCGTTCCATGTTTTTCTGTTTCGTTTTTATCGATACAACAGGAAGAGCAAAACTGCTGGACTGTCCAATTTTGGTCAATCCACTATACTTCATTGTTGGTGAGCTTGTTTTTGGCCACGTTAATTAATTAAGTTTATGACCAAATAATATTATTTTCTTGCACGAGGCAAGCCAAAATAACCAGATTCAAAATCAACATGGCCACAAAAGTGTGACTTTCCATATAATTCAGGATACATCCACTCCTATATGAAAAATGACAACAGTGTTTCCACACTTATCAGCGCCCAGAGCGCGGGCGTACGGTTAGCATAATCACCGTTGGGTTGCGTGAATTTAGTGCGTTGCGTCATGGTGAAGAAAATCGCGTATAGTAGGATGTGTAACGACCCTCAAACTTTTCAAATTTACTCGAATTTCAAAGAAACGTGAGTAGAGTGTCGTCATAGAACGACTAGCTGCGATGAAAACGAATCCGCGACGCTTGAGTGAGAAACTACGAAGCGTGTGCCGGGATATTTAAAAACAGGGTTCGGCGGTGTGCCTGCTGATTTTGGTATACGGACAAAGGAAATTGAACGGCATTCAAGGTTCTAGTACATGCACTTTTCTTGCGCTGCGTATTATGTTCAAACACGGACCATTTACCGCGTTGCATGCAAAATTTGAATATCGATGAAACGCTATACACAATGGGCTTGGAATACGAAACGCCTTATAGTCATCATTTGCAATAACAATCTGAAAAGAAGTGAGCTTTAGTTGATTTTTTTCACTTTCTTGAAGTTTGGTTTAATACGTGAAATTTATACTGTGATTGTTGTAAATAACGAAAGCTACCTGGCTTATTGGCTTATGCATCCAACACTAAGAAACCAACTGACGCGTTACAACGATTTTTTGTCAAAAGGAATTTGCTGAACTGACTTTTCTATTGTCTGATTTTGTTTGCTACATTTACAATTTTAGTTATTAAAGCAAGTTAGTGATTAAGTTAAATTTCAGTCCAAATGAACAAACTGTTCCTCTGGCTACATAATTGGGGGAGACGCGCGCCTGCAAAATCATGCAGGCCCTGATTACATAAAATTCACACCAAAACATTTACGAACATGCATCAAGGGTAAGCTGTGCAGTTTAGCTTCAGTGATTCATCGTTAGCCATGCAAATTGACCAAGGCAAACATATTTTTATTTTTCAACAGGCTTTTAAATGGACAAAAATCTACCGTTTTTCACTCACATTCTGCTGCAGTGAAACATTTTAGACATATACTATGCAAAATGTTTGTTGGTCAATAAGTCAGTGGTATCTCGTGCAAAGTGACTTCATGCTTAACGTTTTGCTTTACAAAAGTTGTGTGCAGGAATCATATTGGAACACAGTGCGAAGAGGGAGTGTTAACCAATCTACACGGGAGTGTAACCGTTAACGTGCCGGTGGTTGTATAATAACGGAGAGCAACCTGTAGGACTTGGCGGGCTGTCAACCACGCAGGGATTGCTTCGTCTGGGTCCGGTCTGTGGGTCGGCTTACTCGAAGAAGCGCAAGCAGAGCCCTGTCGACACGTCGCCGGTACCAGTGACGCTCCGACAAACCAAGTCAAAATCAAGCCGATCTTTTTTACAAACCACCATATTGTGCAAGAGCTATTTCCAACCCTCGCTGGACAAGACGAATAAGTTCACAGTGAACGCCTTTTTGCATATTCTACACTCCTCAGCAACAAGATAAAGTCTGCAGAGACAGCTTTGGACGCAAAACGAGGCAAATCGGTCAACCAAGAAGGAAAGAAGTGATCACACGGGTACGTTGGCTGTATCAGAATAGGCCGTAAACATGGCCTATGGGTGCGGCCGGCGAATTGGTTGAAAATTATGCGTTTGCATCAGATAAACACCCACCTCCTCAGGCAGTAGACAAAATGTTGGCCAATCTTGATTGGATGGTTGGTGTTACGAAAGGTCTGATTATAATAAGTGGCTCATTCTTTTATTGCGCACCATTTCAACACTTGATTTTGTTTTTCCCAAGGTGCTGAACTTGCAGGTAGCATCGTGATTTGTTGTTATACAAAAATACAGAACTAAAAAAAAGGAAAAGGAAAAAAACAAAAGAAAATAAAGAGAGAGAGTGAGACAGAGAGAGACGAGAAGAAAACCACCTGGGTCTGGTCCCATTGCTTAGGAACCACCAATAAACTGCTATTCTACTCAACTTTTGGCGAGTGCATTAAATTGTAACTAGCAGCCGAATCCGTGCTTGAGGAAATGCGAAGAGAACCCGCAAGGGGAAGTTGTGTGGATTGTGGTTTTAGAATGTACATTTCCGTCGACAAACGGACAGTCACAATCCTCATAAACCTGTGTACGTTACTCGGGCAATGACTGTCGGCATGTTTTACGAGGTACTTATGCAAGACCTGTAAATGCAAATGCTGAAGATGCAAATCGAGGTCTTTGAACGGTGCTTCTGCTGATCTGTGAAGTGACAATTACTGAATTTCTGGGGTGCATTGATATCTGGTTTCGACCACTGGAACCCACGAGGTCAAATTTCAGCAAGAGTTGAATCAGAACTTGACTTTGACATAAGTGGCTTCGATTTTTTTTCTCCTGAACCACGATCAGTGGGTTTTTGGTGAGGACTTTGAAAGCAGTTTGAATCTTCACGCCCCTTTCTTGGACCTTGTTTCATCACAGGTCTTTCCATGAAGTCAGGCACATTGTGTGGCAATTCTTTGCTTGTTTAGTAAGGGAATTTAAATGTGAAGTATGGGAGGTGTTCCAAGAGGACATACAATAGAAAGTGTGACATTCAGGATCAATATTACAAAACCCTGACATCATTTTCTATGAAACTATTCAGAATGGTGTGAAACATTTTTCACAGTTGAAAATTATTTTAACAACCACTGTTTATTAGCAGGACAAAATGAACAACCTTGCGTAAAATGTTAACAAAGGTAACATTGTTTACATTTCAATATCCAGATAAAGTTACGTGTTTGAAATTATCAAGTTTTCAAAATAGCATTGAACATTTGAACAACTTCGTTTGAAACAATGTCTGTGCCCTACTCAAATAGTGATTCTTCAAATAATTGTTGACCACGTTTGCTATCTATTAACCAACATTTATGAAAATACTTTGGCGTGGGAAACCGTTTTGGAACACCTCCCATTCTTCACATTTAAATTCCCATTTTTTTCTTAAGTCGTGCCGACGGAAACCTGGAAATGCTCTGAAACTGGGGGAGTTACAACATTATAAACAACAGTTTAGCCGCTTTGAGGGACTATTCAACTTCTTGGACTAACCCAGGCATAACAAAACCCCACTGACTTGGTCTTACCTAGCAACAAAAGCTTGGTCCAATTCTTTAGGTACGCCTTGAATTCCTTTCCACTCTCCTTGAGGAACTTGTCGATCTCTCGACTGCGGCGTGTGGCCTCGTCCACTGGCCCTCCCATGCAGTCATTCATGTTTCCCATGACTGTGCCGTGAAAGAAGGCGCCTCTGCAACCGACGATGCAAGGTCTGCGGTGCGGAGTTTTCTTTCTTGGATTCTTTACTTTTATTTCCAAATCAGTGGCACCGCTGCCCCCTGCATGAGCATTTGCTGCCTGTAGGTTTTAACTTTAGCCCTGTACGAAGCAATTCCATCTGCTTTGCGCAACTGCAGGTTTGGTGTTATTCCCGGTCTGAGTCCGGCTCCACGAAGCTGAAATGTTCGGCGTTTGTTGTACAGTGGGCCCCACCCCTGTGAACGCCGTTCGCACTTAAAAGCCGACAGTGAGCTTAAATTGTGCAAGGTTCACGAGCGGTTGTTTGTAAACTTTGTAATGTCCGACAGTGAATCGCTCTTCAACTTGCACTTCCCGACTCCAACACCCAGACTCGTCCGAAGTCAACCCGATGGCATTTCAATAATTTTGGATAAAGGACTAAAAGGGTTGCATATATTTTCCGGTCGATTAACTCACATTGTCAAAAAGAGAGTGACGATAAACGCGCCCGGGAAGTGAGCGAAATTCGATTTAGATGCCAACACTCCAGGCTTTTGTTAGTCAGTAACTGTATTGGACGGGCAAAGTTCTGCGTTCTTAGACATTTTATTTTGGCTTTGAGGTTGATTATTGGTTGGTCTTCAACGCAGACGCATATAGAAAATATAGATACAGCTATCAAGTGACCTTATTGACTGAGGCCCTGTGTTTTTTTGGAACGATGATATTTCTTTTCTGTTATCTCGTACTCGGTAGAGGAAAGATCGCATTTTGGCGTTTACTAAGCTAGCGTACTCAAATGTAAGCCTTCAGAGTATCGTTGGTGTAGAATAAAGCTGTTTTACAAAAATTCACTTTATAATTCAATCTTTAAATGAAACGATTATGCAGCCAGTAAGGACTTCTTAAAGTACAAATTCAAATCCAATTCTTAAATACAGATTAAGTACAACTAACATTGGTGCTAAAACCAAATGGTGGAAAGTCTGATGAATTTACACACTTTGTCACAATTATTAAATTTTCGTTCAGTACACTTTCTTTATGCGGGGGAATTCTCACAGACGGCAAAGGGGGTACTTCGAACGGATTTGCACCGATTTCAGTCTCACTAAATATTGTGTGGTCCATTACACTTCGCCTGTTCGAGGTACATGTAGGCCTAATACTAGCCAACTAGATCATGTGGCAACAACTTGCCGCATGGGGTTTTTTTACACTATGAATCGACAGAACTGCATCAATCATATCTCTATATACAAATATATACAAGGAAAGTCATAAATCTATTCCACTTTATTTGGCCCATTCAATCCCCACTCCAACTTAATTGCATTTTCAGTCTTGCTATTCTAAATGAAAAATTGCTAGCCACAAACATTCGGTCCCGTAAACTATGATTTTTTTCTCTCTCGGATTAACACTTGCGAGGCCAATAAAAAACGGCTTTACAAAAGACGCTCTGTATCGTATCAGTTATGCATACAAAAATTCTGAAGATTCGTGATTTTCTTTGGAGGGTGCCAAGTGCAAACTCCAAAGAACGGCCGGTCCTACTCTGCTATCTCCCATGAATGCGGCGCGGGCGTAGACGGATCAAGGCCGTTCCAGGGTTTCTTGGCTGTTGCAGGTGTGCATGAACTTGTCTGTCAGGCACACCAGGTGTTGTTTGACGATCAGAAAGCTCATTGTGTACTGTCAGAAACACACCATCCTGGAAGCCCATGCACCAAACAGTTCATGACAGCGGTTGCTCAATTGTTTCACATAAAACCCAACGACTATACAACATATACCTTTCGTAAAAAAAGACACGACAGAAAAAAATCATTAACGAAGCCCCAAATAAAAGTGCTCAATTGAGCACACAATAAAAACTCACGCATTTCTATATATACAGTGCAAAACAACGATTTTCAGTTACTTTTTTATATTGGCTGATTTGTTTTTATATACTTATGGGCGTTGCCAGGATTGGGGGGGAGTAGTCTGTCTTGTGGTTATAGTACTCGACAGACACAAGTTCACAAACCATCAACACGAGGGGAAGGATCAATTTGGAAAATATTTGTGAAAAGCCAGCATTTCCCATTTCCTGTTTCTTTAGACCTATTTTCTTTTTTTTCCATTGGGGGTACCCCTTGCTCTAAGCAACGCCAATGATTGTACTTTTTAACTGTCCAAAATCTGTTTGACAAGTACCACTTTGGCACGATAATTCTGCATCTAACTTTAACATGTGCATCATTTAGACACAAACGTTACAGTACAAAACATAATTTTTGTTGAAAAGGTGAGCCGCAATGCATTATTTTGATTGAAAATGCAGATTAAAATACATGTACGCGAATACAAAAACTTTAAAAGTATAAGATGGCGTAGCTTTTCGATCCGGTAGGATCCGGTAGGATCTTCTCAAGGCAAAATAACAATGTCTTTGTCATAAGGAAGATTCTGCAAGGACTGAAATATTATGTGGTTCTAGATCCATCATAGCTTTCAAGCTTTGTATATTTCAGGTCATCCCGGTCGGTTTCAGCAAATTTTCGCATCCGAATCCCACAATTTGCCCTCTTTAAAACAGCCCATTTCTATATGAGGCAAGACTCGGTTTTTAATCACATACAACCTTAAGGCATCAAGTTCAATTCGTACAAAGAGCTGGCATCATGAGTGTTTTAGTATTCCCTGATCCACTGTGCGGAGACTGGGTCCCAAAGCGAAAGATAATGCACCGCGGTTTTGAGCAATACCTTAGTTTCTACATCACCACTCTGTGTTCCGGACTTCCAACCGTTATTAATTCAGTGTTGAGGGCTCTGTCGGCATCCTTGACGCTCTTCCTAAAATGGCAACAGGTAAATAATGTTTCACTCCCAAGTCACTGTCATACGAACAAAGGAATTAAAATGTCATGTTATATAGACAGGACAATGAATTATAGAGAATTGTAAGGCTGTTAACACATTTTGATTGTTTTGATAAACTGTAAACTATTATTAATGGCACACGAACGACGTAAATTCCACAACTTCCCTTGCCAGCGACGAAAACAACTTTTCCAGATAACTTTTTCACTTCGGTTGAACATGAACAAGTAAAAAACAGTTAAAAACATCAAAATTAACCAAACCACCGCCTGGTTTGGGAATAGCAAATAAAGGTCAATTGAGTGAACGTGATCCTCAGAGCGCCTCGCCATTTATGCAATTTTTGTAGGCGATTTGCCACTCACTGTGACAATTTAACATTAAATTTGATAATTTCATTTTGGGAGATGGGAACTGGGATGGATTGGGTGTGTCTGGGAGAAAATTTCCACACCACGCACATTTACTTGTACTACACTAAAAAAGGTAGCAAGTAGAAGAAAGCATTATGAGCATTGTTCATCGTCTCTCTAAATATAACTGACTCAAAATCGTCTGATTATTCGTAAAACCAGTCCCGAATTGCACGGTATTTTATAGACTGGCATAGGCCTATTCTATGAGCTCAAAATTTGTTGATGAACCTACATGAATGTCAAGATACGGAAATCAAACATTTACAAGAACGGATCGTGAAAGCTTTGAACTCTGCAGACGTCATGATTATGCAAAATCCTAGTGTTTTTGCAAAACAGACTATGAATGTGTATGACGGTAACGAGACGAGTGGTTGTGTTCTGGGTCCTCTGACAACTACGATATCAACAAATGCTCCATACGTGTAAAAACGAGGAAACGTCAAAATGCTATTATCAATTTGATTTATATATAGTACAAAATTGTTGGTAATTGAAATCGTGCCAAAATTGTTTCCCTGATGGTCCCTTCCCATGAGCTGATTTGTCGAATTCAGGGCAATTTTGTTTTATCGTGTTAACAATGTTTACACCTGAGTTTCCCGATGGTCCCTGGTATGATGAATCAAAGGAGAAAGAAACATTCTACAAAGGCCTGAAAGCAAAATATAAACCATTTTAAAATAACATCTTGCAAGCAAATCAAACGACTCAAAATTGTAAAAGAGTATGGAGTAAAGGGTTGGTCAATGTTTCTCACACATAAGTGGTGTGAAACAATCTCAGTGATTGGTTAATTTCAGCAGGTTTGTTTCAACTGTTGGAAAGGATTGGCCCCATTGTGTAGTCAACTTGAGAGCTGAACCGAGGATGAATCCAGAACTGATTTTGCTGAGGGCAACACTCATTTTTTAGGGGGCCTCAAAATTGGTGGGGTTTTTTGTCTTGTTTTGTTCACGTAAACAATTTATGGTTTCTCTGAGGGACGAGGCTGTATTTTGGGGATTTTTTCACGCATTTGCAAAGGAGAAAATGAAAGAAATACCTTCCTCCCATTATTGTTCAAAAATAGAATTTTGTGGTGCTTTTTTTGGGGGGGGCATGGCCCCCGTTGGCCCCCTAGATCTGCCCTTGTTCTGAATACCGTTAATTTAAACCAAGATTTCAGGCAACCGTATAATGACAACTAAGTGTTGAGTTTTATTGTGAATAATTGAGTTAGGTTTGGGATGTTTTTTATTCCCTCCCAGGATGAACATAGAAAGGGAGCTTGCGAATAGAATTCAGTTACGATTAAAACATATGACATTACAAGGCCACAATGATTGTTACATAAAATTCTCAATCAAAAATACAACGGACATTATGAACAATTCTTAGTCTTAGTGACCAGGAATTCTGACAGTTCTCTCAGTCTTTTCTTCTTGATTGCCCCAACATCAGCACCATCTCCCAGCGCGGGCGCGACCCGGTTTATTCGGGGTTTCGTTCCAGCGCTGTTACAGGACCTATGGTCGGCGTTGCGCGCGTCACGGTGTTCCGTAGTACTTCTGGTGAAGACCAGGACTGGTGCGAGGGATCTCGTAGCCATTGGAGGACAGGGGATTCGGGGCAGTCTGTCGTCGGGAAACTGTAGGTTCTTTCCGTCCGCCAGCTGTAAGTGTACTGGAGATCAGAATCAACACAAGAATGGACTCACTACAACGACTGATCAGTCTCGGGTTGGTATTTTGACACTCTTAAACCATACTTTTTTCACCTAAATAATTTTCAGGCCAAAAGTCAATTTCTTCTTTTCGTCTTTTCCCTTTCTCAAATGAGATTTGCCGGATCAGTAAAAATCTTTTAATAAAACGCCATTAAAAACAAAGGAATGGCAATGACGAGAAATGTATGGAATTTTGAAGCAAACGGGAGCCAGGTAGGTAGAAGCCGGAATTGAGTGACTGAAAAACAATGTTAACCTGATGCTGGAAATACAAATGGAATTCAGATGGGGTGACTTGTCGTAGATGTGGCAAGATTGACAGAGTCGATACCGAACCAACAGCTGTATGCTCTCCAAAAACCTGCACAAATATGAAAGGGGGCACTGCTATGAAAGTGGCGGCAAATAATGATCTCAAAGCCCGCTGGTAGACATTACTTAAACCAGTCAGCATCACAGACTGCTTCATGTTTTCTCTCAATGTCACAGTTTCCTGAAAGATTTCATTTTACGCCTTAAAAACCCGAGAGAGTGGATAAGCTGTTTGAGCGCTTGAAAAACATAATTACAAAGAAATTCCATCTTCGTGTTCTAATGACAAGTTTCCCGTATATCCCGTTTTGGATAGAGAGGCTGTGTATTCACCGACACATGGATTTAGTGAAATCCAATTACATGTACAGTGACAGTGGCATATCCTGGTTTGAGTAGATGAAGGGGGGAGGGGTGAGGATTTTTAGCTGAATTGTTGGTTCAATTTTTTCATCCTTGTGCCGTTTATGTTCGCGTTTTCAATTCATTGAAATGGAAACCTGCCTCCTTCAGGAAGCCAGTTGCCCCTTCGCCAGCTGAATACGCCACTGTTTCTTGATACTACCAAAATCACAGAAACACTTCTACTCTGTCCTAATCCTGGATGTTGATATACAGTGTCCCTATAAAAACGCAACGCAAATATAACATTTATTTTCATTTTATTTTATTTTGTCAGAAATGGTTGATTTACAAAAAGAATTGCAGCTTGTGTTATCTTTCAAAACTGACTGTTTATCAATTCAATGATACTTCGGGAGAACATTTTGGTTGCGTTTTTATCGGGGGGGGGCACGCTGTATAGGCTGCAGGGTGTATACATGTACATGGACATCGACATACAATACCCCGTGGACATCGACATACAATATCCCGTGGACATCGACAGACAATATCCCGTGGACATCGACATACAATACCCCGTGGACATCGACAGACAATACCCCGTGGACATCGACAGACAATACCCCGTGGACATCGACATACAATATCCCGTGGAATAATTTTAAACACCGCTCTTGCTCATGTGGCTGAATTCACCACCACAATTTGGGGTGGGGGAGAAAACTGAAGCGGTCCAAATCTTTTATGGCCTTTCTGTGGGTTGAGTTACTTTAGGGGGCTTTTACAAGCTCTCGAGAGAAAGGGAGGTGAACTGATCTTTCTCCGTTTGCGAGGGAGCCACGCCCCTATCATGTAAGCGAACACTTCACAAGCTGCGTTGACGCAATGCTACCGCGTAGGCCAACAAATCGCCTTAGTTTTCCACATTCCTTTCACAGAAAAATTGCTCCCTTTGGGGGGGGTGGACCTCAATGATGCCTCCACTGGATCAACCAATGCCGTATAATACTCTGCTCAAAGTGCAAGACGTTTGAGGATTGCTCAACAAAAAATGGCCAGCTTTATGAAATGGGAGGAATAGGATCCGTGGTCACTGTCAGACAGCAACGGGAGACAACAGTGGCTACGCTTCGTATTTAGTCTATGATTACATCTGTACCCTGTATTTGTGCATGGGTGAAAACAGGGAGCGGATCGAGGTGACATTTTAATCCTATCCCATGGCTGACAAAAGTAAAGGCCTTAGTGTGATGCAAATAAAGTGCAATATTGGGGGCGGAGGAAGTTTTTCTGGGAAGGGTGCTTGCTTAATATAGGTTCGATAATCGTTTCATACATTACAATGTTCTTTGCCTTCTTCCAATTCAAGGCGGGGTGCGGGAACAGAGGCCGAGGCCACGCTTCAGCAAGTTTTTTTGTTTGTTTTTTTGGTTTTGGTATTATTAGGGGACATTTATTCAATGTTGTCATTGTGGACACAAATTTGATACACAAATGTACATTTGTCACAGATAAATATAAATATCATTAACACTAGCAATGTTACATAACATTAAAAGGAAAATGACATTTAGGTGTTAGGTTAAGCAAATGCTTTTGTACCCTAACCTAGGGACAGACTGACAGACAGAAGAGAGGCAATCAGAAAAAAAAACCAAAATATAGACAAATGGACAACAAAACATGGCATACGGCTGACAAGTGTGAGACAAGGGCAGAATACTTAAAAGAAAACTTCACAAAATTACGTATATTTCTCTAAGAATTGAGTTTTGAGTTTCTTTATAAAGACGGGTAAAGGTGCCATTTTAAAAAAGTTTCTTTTAGCGCCATTATATCACAAACGGTACACGTGCGAAACAGTGGATTCTAGAAAGTCCTACCTGGATCCAACGCCTGGATATGCCACCGGACAAAACGCAACGAGAAAAGCAATTCATGAGCGCACTATAATTATGTATGGCAGAAAGGGGCCCGGGAGGACGGTAATAATGTATGCAAACGTTCCATACAATACTTGTACAAATGGCTTTCCGTCAGTATGCCCATTTATCTTATTAAGAATTCGAAACTCCTAGTCCCTCTTCAACAAAGGGCTATCCACATCATTAACCGACGATCTAAGGCTCTAAGGCCTCAAAACATTGCACTAAAACCATGGCGATTAGTGAAATCCCAATTCGCGGAAAGCTCGATCCGGAAATAGCCGTTTCTTTCTGCCGTGTTCGAAATGGTATTCTTGACGGTAATGTGAATACGAAATCACCAAACAGAATATTGACCAAGACGCAACACCATTAAAATGGGGGGAAGGAATTTATTCTTAGAGCCGAATGATAAAAGAATTTGAAACCTCCTTTTCTGAACGAAAAACATTTGAATCTTTTTAAACCTTTGACAAACTTATGACTTGCTCTTTCAATCGCAGAAAATAAAATGCATGTACACATTGCAAAAGTTAAGCCACCGTCTCGCACATCACTTTCTGAAACAGTTTTCACATCTCATAACTGCAACGAGGAGACCGGAAGGACTGACAGTTATGACCATTCCACCGCGCATCGCATAATGTTACCATCCCGATTTTGTGTCGACAGCGTCGATTTCCTCAATACATGATGAGCCACAGTTAACAAACGCAGAAAGCGTTTGAAACGGAAATTGGTGTCTATGGCTACGGCTTTCTACCGTTGCCCCTCTACGAAAAAACCAACCACCCAACCCAAACCAAACCAAACAAAAAAGTACTTCATCACCAGCCATAGGATACCCGATCCACAGACGGCCTTCGACAGGAGTGTCTGTTACCCCGGCCGTGTCAAAAGTCACTGGCCGTAGCCCGAAAATAGCGCACAAGTGGCAGCAGCCGCTAACTAGTGGCTGACAGGCACGGTTATTTCCAGCCTCAGCCATGACTTGTGGACATAGCCTTGGATACGGCCCTACCTACTTGGCATTTGTATTGCATCAAATGCCTCTTCAAATGTATCAACATCCCATCACATTTTCTTCCACAGCCTATGAGGAAGGACACCTTACTCTTCAAACATCAATACTGCCGAACTTGTATGAAATATTCTTTGTTTACCCTCTTTCCCAGATTGTTTAATTCGCCTTCGAGACATCTGTCTAGAACCCCCCCCCGACTTCTTTTACGCTTTACGTGAACACCTCTTTAACCAGGGTCCTATCATCCATGCCTTGTAGAATATCCAGCTTTAATCTTGTAAAGTCACCCTATCATTTTTGTAAGGCTCTATGTACATGCATTTTGTTTTCCATTGTTCCCCACTGCCTTGCCAGAACAGGGGTTTTTTGTTCTTTCATATGTGCACTGAAAAGTAATTTTGACGCTAAATTTTTTTTAATATATATAACGGGTT